>JAGHPS010001002.1:0-71682 GCA_020976635.1 Castanea crenata
CCTCTCGCCTCTCTTCTCTCTCTCTCTCTCTCTCCTCTCTCTCTCTCTCTCTCTCTCTCTCATCTCTACCCATCTCCTCTCTCTCTCTCTCTCCTCTCAATCGTCCTCTCTGCTTTACTGTGTTCATAAATAGAAATAGGCTTCTTTTTTTTTATGGAGAAAAAAATGGAAATAGGCTTAAGAGTATAGAACCAGTACATATTGCCATTTTTTTTTATACATTCCACACACGTCCTATCTCTAGATCAAATTTATTTTCATTGGTCTTAAAGCATATGTCCTTCTCGAAAAAGTCTGCATTCCCTACCCTACTCTTCTTCTTTAAAAAAGACAAGGTTAAATTCTATTGCTAAAGAGCCGTGACAAAGATTCATTGTGCTGTTTAATGAGAAACAGAAGATATAAGAGGGTTAATCTTGCCCTAGCTTTACATAAACATTTAATCTATAATGAATCAGGAAAATAGAAAAATGTCAATATATATTGGATTTTTGTCTTCGTTTACAATTTAATTAGGGTGTCAATAGATTCTCAAAAAAAAAAAAAAAAAAAAAAAAATTAGGGTGTCAATATATAGGCTCCATAAAACCTAATTACAATGTAACAGTCTTCTTAGATTGATCCTAACTAGTATACTACTCTAGAAAAGCTTTAATTTAGTTCAGAGAACCCTAAAAAACAATTAAAATTAGGACATAAAAACCTAAATTTTAAAATACAAAAATTATATAATAAAATAATTAAGTAAGTAGACAATAAAAATTGATCCTCATATATATATATATATATATATATATATATATATATATATATATATATATATAGATAGATAGATAGATTAAAAAAAAATCTCAATAATTCGGCACAATCCAAATTCTTATCTTTGCGTTTTATTTGATTTGAAGCGATAACTAATAACCAACTCATTTTTTTCTTTTACAATTTACATCCAAAAAATTAATGGACTTTGATATGTAAATGAAATCCTTGGACTTATCAGTCCTATCTTCACCACATTTTTTAATTTGATTAGATCTTCCATAATATTCCTAACAATTTTCAAGTTAACATTATTTTTTGTTATCCATTCAATCAACTCAAAATTCTCTTCAACCTTTTGAAAAACTTGTGAAATATTGCCTTCATCTCAAGCTCAACTTGTGGCAAGACTTCATTTTTGTTCAACATCATCGTTACTCAATTAAAAAGTTTGGGTTCACATGTACATTCTAAGCATTATCCCCTTTACATTAATTTTGAATCTTTCTAGTATTTTGTTGTATCATTTTGAAGCTTATTTGAGACAACAGGATATATATAATTATTTTTTAAAAAAAAGGTGTAACTAATCTATGAAGAAAAAGGGCAATACCACTCACTGATGCTCAAGCGGAATACTAGTAGCATCTTAAAATTTCAAGGATCTTTGCATGCTTAAGCAAAGAAATCTTCAAGTCAAGGGTCCAACCTATTATTTGCAAGTTGGTCTTGGCCATATAAGCAAAACATTTTGCATGATTATCCTAATTCGTACTACCACAATAATTTCTACAACTTTGATCTCAACTTGCTTTTGTGGTGAGTTGTAAATAGTGAAAAAAAAGAGATTTATGTGAGTACATAATTCAACTATTCACAAGTTACCTACGTACTTGAACAAGTTATGACAAAATTGTAAAAATAATTGTGGCACCAGACTTACTCATCAAGTATCGATTTGTATACAAATGTGACAATCTTTCAATCTCAATGCAGGTGCGATAATATCCACGACACTCCTAAGCTTTTCACTTTTATACTCTCTTTTTTTGTTTCTCTATTTCAATTTATTGTTTTCTTCTTGGCCTTTTTTTTTTTTTTTTTAATAAAACAATGTTAGTTACACACAGTTTATACAATACACACCAGAGTTGAAATCATATTTTGAAAACATGATTATATAATTTAACAATTATAACTAAAATTATGTTTTCAAAATGGGTTTTTGCCTTGTGTACGTGGTTGTGTGCAACAACAGTTTCCGTGTTTTATATTCCTATTAATTTTGGTGTGTTATTTGTCTTTTCTTGTTGAAAAAAGCGGCAAGTTCTCTCACTTAGTCTCTTGTCTCCTTGTCATTATATATATAGCTCATAAGCTGATAACACATTTCCCATTATTGCGAGGTACAAAATCCTGTGATCCTTTCTTAATTCTTATATCTAATATTATTCATGATTTGTTCCTAGTAGTAACAAAGAAATGGAAGAAGATAGGCCGGAAGTGGATCACAATGAGCTCGCTCTCAATTTGAACAGAAATACCATGACAGGTGATTGGGGGAAGATTGTTGAGATGTATAAGCAACACACATTATCAGCCATTGAGGCCAGGATCAACACATCAGGGGACACGGCATTGCACGTAGCTGTCTCCATTGCGCCAGAACATATTGTTAAAGAACTTATACAATTCATTACCAACATTTGGGAGCCCCTTCTACGGGTAGAAAACAAGGAAGGGAATACTCCTTTGCATGTGGCGGCATCAACGGGGAGATTGAACATATGCATCCTCCTTGCTGCAAAGCATGACAGGTTTTCAGAGGTTAAAGATGTGGTGGTTAAAGAATTATTTCGTAACAAAGCCGGTGAGAGCCCTCTCTTCTTAGCCGCTTTTCATGGTAACAGACAAATCTTCCTTTACCTGCACTTGTTACTCTTGAAAGCCTCCGACAAAGACCTTAAATCAATCGATCCTGCCTACAGAAGAAATGATGGTGAGACTGCCCTTCACTGTGCCATTAGGTGGGAGTATTTCGGTAAGCATTTTGCTTAATTTCTTTTCATACTCCTATTAACTATATATACTGAGTATTTTCTTGTGCATTACTGACTGGTTTTAATTATTATGGCCAACAGATTTGGCGTTTGAGATACTTCAAGTGGAACCTAGTCTTGCTTATGCTGTGAACGAGCTAGGAATCACCCCTTTGCATCTACTAGCAAGTAAGCCTTCAGTCTTCAAAAGTTGTTCCCACCTTGGATGGTGGAAGAGCATCATATATTATTGTAAGTATTACTCAGTTGTCTAGATTCAAATCACAAACTCTCTTCAATTTTGGAGATCGAAGTTTTACCTACATTACACAAACTTTTCTTTTGTTGTTGTCCATTGTCCAACATCACCTATCATTATCCTTTATTGATGTGTGAAAGGTATATATGTTGAAGAGCTGGAGCACGAGACTGTTCGTAAAGAATCGGTTGATTTAGTCACTAAGGGGTCTTCCGTAGAAGACATTACTCACAAATTCCCAGAGAATTACCAAACATGTATTGCGTTCTATCAAGTACTGTTGAAGATGGCTCAATCCGGTATGGAATGGGTCTTGTTTTTGTACTGTTAAAACCGTGTGATTAAATGATTAAATTTATTATATCTCAATACTAACATGGTATAAGAGTATAAGATCCTGAGTATGATTTTTGTCTCTCTTCCACTCTACCTCTCATTTAAGATTTTAAGATAATCAATAAATATCCTACCAAATTTTTGGGATAATCGGTAACATCTAATTAAAAGTAAGTTATTGCAAAACCAATGACAAGACATGAGATCAGGGAAATGCAAGAATGTTCAGACCAACACTAAGGGAATAAACTTTTCTAGTGTCATTTAACTCTAGGTTTCTAAGATTCATGGAGTTGCTTTTTCCATTATTTGATTTTTTTTTCTTTTTTAAGAATCATGCCAGTGATTTTATAAAAAAAAAAAAATTATAGAAGTAAGACAATAATATTGAACACACAAACTAAATATATAAGAAGCAAGGCATACCCTACAACTTAGAATACAAAAACAGCAAGACTAGGAATTGTAACACACTAGCATACTTTGTCATATTATGTTATAATATTTTAAAAATTGTTTGTGTCATTGTATCGTATCCATACCCGTGTTTGTGTCTGTGCATTCTAGCCTATAATACTTTGCCATCCATAAGAGTCTCCCTATTATAATTTGATTCCAAAAATGTGCTACGGGTATAGTAACTCTTTGCTTTTAAGACCCGGGCGGTAGAGAGGTTTGGTTGTGGATTGCCTCCAACATTGTTTTGCTAACAAACATGCAGTCTTTGGATGATTGAAACTCACGAATACCTTCCATTTGCCTTTGTCCGACACAATACCTTCCATTCATTGATATTGATGTCTCTAATTAATCATGTGCCAAAAAAAAAAAAAAAAAATTTCAACAATTTTTTTTTCTAGCTTTACTACATAAATGCATTAAACGGAATAATTGAAACTTCAACTTATACAACAGAACCCAAAAACCACGCATGAAAATATTGTTGATTTATTTTTCTCTTCTTTAGGTTTGTAACCGAAGTGCTTTCCTTTTTCTAGTGATTGAAAGATGCAAAGGTAAGAATGAATATGTAAAGAATCCCAACGCACAGAATGTTACTGGCCAATCAGAACAAAAAGGCCGGAATGAAGATGTAGAGAATCCCAACGCACAGAATGTTACTGGCCAATCAGAACAAAAACGTAAGAAATTAAATTAATGCATGTATGTCGTGTATTAGATTTTTTAATTTCATTTGAAATTATGGTTATTTTACAAAGGGCAGTATACAAGTTGTGATTGATCGAGTATAAAGTAAAACATAAAAATTGGAATAGAGATTTGTATTTCTTTTGATATTATGCATTTCTTAATACAAATCCTCTATCTCATATATATATATATATATATATATATATATATATATATATATATATATATAAGTAAAACTGAGAGAAAATTTAATTAAATTTTAAATTTGCATTCAATTAGAGTCTAATTTTGCGCCACATGTCTCATCTAATCTAAATTTTAACTTATTGTGCTGAGTTAATTTAATGTAAAAATTAGATTTCAATTAGAATTTAATGTTGCGCCATATGTCCCATCTAATATAAGTTTTTAAATTTTTATGCCAAATGAGTTTATTTATTTATTTATTTGAGAAACACACACACACACACACACACATACCAAATGAGTTAATATAGATTTTTTTTTTTGAACTAATGAGCATATTTCTTATACAATTTCTATTTAGATATTTTGTATGCGAAGATATTAAATGTAACAAACTGTAATTGAGCTGAACAATCCCATGCACCTATCCCAATTCAATTTAAGAGATATTATTTGACCAATTTATTATTTTATTTTGTGTTGTATTTAATAGAATTTCACAGATAATAATTGTGAATTGATATTGTATATATAGTATCCAATAGTTATTTTCAAAATTATATATGTAATAGCAATGTAATGAGAAATTTGGTGCAACTAATATTAACAGAATTGCAAGGAAAGACTATTTTAGTACCTTCAAATGTTCTAATCAAACTATGTCATATATGTTTAATAACTCAAGCTAATATCAATAACACTACTACAATTCATCAATTTTGTGCGTACGCACGGGTTACATGCTAGTCTATATAATAATAATAATCGGTGAAACTGAGAGAAACTTAAAAATTAGAATTCCAATTTTGTGCCATGTGTCCTAAAGTATTTAATTTCAAAGAGTTTTATTTCTTAATTTTATAATCAAATGTGGGACCACATCATAAATATTCATTCAAGTGAGTTATTAAGTACAAAAACCAAAGAGTTTAGAATAAATGAATCTTTAAAAAAAATTGCTTCACAATAATAATAAAAAATGGATAATTTACATTTTATATCTAATAATATCCTCACAATTTTTTTTTTAATAGTTAACAAAATACAAAAATGACTATCAATAGTATTTCAATTATATATATAAAAGTTATATTATGCATCTTATTGTATATCTTTAAGTGCATTCATGCATATGTATGAGGTTATAAGTTAGTATATATTTATAACCAAAACAGAGAGAAATTCAATTAAATTCTAAATTAGAGTCTAATTTTGCGCCACGAATCTTATCTAATTTTTAAAGTTTTGTGTCAAGTGAATTATGAGTTGCAAAAATTAAAGAGTCTAAATTCAATTAAATTTTGAATTGAATTTTAATTGGAGTTCAATTTTGCACCATGTATCCCATCTAATTTTTAAATCTTTGTGGCAAGTAAATTATTGGGTGCAAAAATCAAAGAGTCTAGATCCAACTAAATCCAATGAGAAACCATTACATGTTTTAGAAATTTATGGCTTAAAAAATGTGTAAGTTGTAATTCTTACACCAAGTTTAATTTGAACTCATATATATATGCGTGTGTGTGTGTGTGTGTGTAATTGTGATTATTTTTTAATCTACCTGTGTATTTGCACATGGTTACACACTAGTTTTTCTTAATACAAATCCTCTATCTCATTTTTTAAATTGTTAAAAAAATTTCAAAATCAATTGGGTTTTAGATTTAATATGGGTAGTTGGTCCAGTCCATCTAATAAAATTTTGAGTTGCATGCTTTACTAACCTTCAATGCTAATGCAACGAGTTCCAATTAATTCAAGTGATAAAAAATTTTATCATCAAATAAGAGATTTAAAGTTTGAACCCCTCCTACATAAAAAATGAAAATCTGATTAGTATTTATCTTGATGATAAGAGCATTTATCATTTTGACTCTTACATCTTGATAGCATGCAATCCTCCTCTCCCACATACACCAAGTTATTATAATGAGGAATCCCTTGAGGTTAACTTCAAGATGCTAACAAGAAGTTTTGAACCTAGAATTTTGTGGATATCATAGAGTTAGGAACTACAATCTACTCTCTTCATTCATCATCAAAATACGTAAAGAAAGAGTAAAAAACTAAATGTAAAATGAATAATGTCAATGTAAATTTACATTGTTACTATAATTGTTGATGGAATTATACATATAGAGTCATTGATATGGGAGGTTTTAGGATTTTTTTTTTTCTTCCTTTTTTTGCATTCAGAAGATGGCTTTGGGGGTTGGTCGGGCAAAATAGGGAGCATCTTCTATTTTACAAAGACTGATGTGAATGCATATTATTTGCTTATTACTAAAAAAAAAAAGGTTTTTATTTGCACATTATGATGAATTATTTTTGTTTGTCACAGAAGCAGAATCCCAAGCTTCGAGATTAGTTACGAAGCATGAATTTATACGGAGACAATATGCGGACTGTTTTAACATTTTCCGTCTTTTGTACACAATATTCATCCGGATTATTTTGGGCTTTGGATATGGTATGTCACTGTATTAGACTTCAACCTACTTTTAACTCCCCCCCACCCCAACACAACACATAAAACAAAAAGTATTATTATTTTCTATATAAAAGAACTTATAATTATTTATAATAATTTTATACATGTGATTTCAATTACATTCATCATCATCATGTCAATTTGTTAGCTTTTTAAGTAAATATATACCTAATTAACATATTTGCCTTTTTGTAATATATATATTATATTTAACGATCATAACAATCAGAAGGTATAAGGAGGATAAAACAGAAGCATGTATATTCTGTTCAAATCATGAAAATTCTTGTCGAGAGTACAAAAGCTGAAGAACCTAAGTTGGACTGCAATAGTGGGTCAAATCCTGGGCAAACAACAGACGGTTACAGTGCTATCGAAGTGGAAAATATTGGAAGAGGTGATTTAATTCTCCTATACTGTAGTTTTAGGAATTTATATAGATTTTTTTTTTTTTTTTTTTGCATTTAACATTATTTTTGAAATATTTTAATTAGTTATCATGTTTTGAACTCGAGTTTCTAAGACTCGAGTTGCATCTAATGGTAGTCTGATGTGGAAAAAAATCCACGTGAAAATCAAGAAATTTAAAACTCGAGTTTCCCATTCTCCACATTCCATGAACATGCCTCTTCTTCTTCTTCCTCAGTTCTTTTATTCTTCCTTCCAGATCTAATTCTTCTTCTTCTTGCCCGATCTGGTCCTCTGTTCTTTTTCCTCTTCTTCTTCTTCTTTTTCCTTCTTGATTTGGTCTATTGTTTTGGATCTGATATGGTCCTCTGTTCCTCTATTCTTCTTCTTTTGTCTTCTAAATCTTCATCTATAGAAATCGAGTCATGTAGATTTGGGTTTACTTTTTACAAACTCGAGTCTATAAGACTCAAGATCTATGTGGCAAAAAACCTCCAGAATAGCAAGTGGAACTTGAGTCTTTTGAGACTCGAGTTTCATATTGAATTTGAGCCAATAAAACTCGAGATGCTACTTTACTAAATCGTTTCTAACGCTTGCTAACTAATACTATTGTCTCCCAAATGCATGCTAGACTGCAAATTACCTCAATCTATATATTGACTCAGATTGTTAACTGTTAAAGTATATCAGCTATTAAATCAATCAATTTGATCTCGATTATAATCAATACTTTTGTTATAAGCAGAAAAGGAGGAAATGCCAAAAATGGAAAAGACGGAGACACCCTTACTTATTTTACTGCCAGAGAAAAGGAAAATGCCTGAAACCACAAAGATAGAGATACCCATGTTGGCTGTGGCAAAAGATGGTATCACGAAAATGGTCGATCAAATACTTCAAAAGTTTCCAATTGACACTAATGACATGAGCAAAGAAAAGACAGAGACAGTCATATTGCTTGCAGCAAGAAATGGTATTACGGAAATGGTTGAGTGCATACTCAAAGAGTTTCCAGTGGCCATTAATTACATGACCAAAGATAAAAATATTGTGCTTTTGGCCGCAGAAAACAGGCAAACACATGTATTACAACATCTGCTCGAGCAAGAGTTTGTGAAATGTAAACTAATTCATGAAGTGGATGCGAATGAAAACAACGCATTGCATCTGGCAGCCCAGATAGGAAAGCAAAAGCCTTGGCTAATTCCTGGAGCTGCATTGCAAATGCAGTGGGAAATCAAGTGGTACGAGGTATGAACTCAAAATCAGCTTTGTCCTCGATTTTTATCACACAATGTAATTATAGCACATCGTAACTAATGCCACCAACCTACAAGCACTTTTCACATCTTTTTAGCTATCACCTAACCCTGTATGTAGCAATTGTTGTGTACGGGTGTGCACCAAATCCTCTATCTTTTAAAAAATTTCTCATCTCTTACATACTTTTTATTAAAAAATTGAAAATATGTACATAAAATTTTATTTTTCCCAGTTGAACGTTTATAAATAAAATCTCTCTCCTTCTCTAAAGCTTTTGTTTTGTTTTGTTTTGTTTTTGTTTTTTTTTTATTTAATTTCTTCTTATGTTGCCACACATAAACTTTTGAAAACCCATATTTTTCTATTCCATTATTCTGTTATATATATATATATATGTAATTGAATTTAAATTTTATAAGGATTCTTTATTTAATTTCCTATATTTACACCCTTAATTAAAATTTTACTATGTTTTATTTTCTTTAAATGGTAGACTAGATAATTAAATATATAAACACATTCATAATAATGGTTATTAATAACCACCATAATTATTAAATTCTATATTTAAGAAAAAAATATTTGAAAATAGTAATATTTTAAAAAAATTTCTTGTGCATGAGTTAGTGATTCTTATTTGTATATATTAATGCATGCAGTTTGTAAGAGACAACATGCCGCAACACTTTTGCTATCAAGTCAACAAGGAGGGCATGACCCCAAAAGAAATTTTCAACGAAACACATGAGGGATTAGTAAAAAGTGGAGGCGAGTGGCTAAACAAAACCTCTGAATCCTGCTCAGTTGTGGCTGCTCTCATTGCAACCGTTGCCTTTGCCTCGTCAACCACTATCCCAGGCAGCTTCAATGAAACAAACGGCACACCAAACCTTGAAAGCCACTCAATGCTCACCATCTTTGCAGTCTCCTCACTCGTTGCTCTTTGCTTCTCCATCACTGCCTTGTTCTCATTTCTTGCTATCCTCACTTCTCGGTATGAACAGAAAGATTTTCGTAGAGACTTGCCAAAGAAACTTCTACTTGGCTTGACTTCTCTCCTTGTATCCATTACATCAATGTTGATTTCTTTTTGTGCTGGACATTACTTTATGCTTAAGAATACATTGAAAGACAAGGCCTTTCCGGTATATGCAGCAACATGCCTACCGATAGTCTTCTTTGCCATACAACAGTTACCACTCTATGTTGATATTGTAAGGGCTATTTTCAAGAAGGTGCCCCAATCAAGATGTAAGGCGGTTTCTCTCTAGGGGTTTCTTCTACATTATAGATACTTTTTATTTTCTAATATTTGTACTTCTTCTATCAATCGAGTTTGATGGTGTGCTTAAGGATTGTAATAAATTGTTTTCTATTTTAAATTAATATGGGATGCATTGTTTTGCTATTTTAAATTAATTTGGGATAAGATGTGTTTTTGGGCTTTATTAGTTCTAATAGGCCAAGAATGTATTGACACCTTGTGATGAATTAACCAATTAACTTAGTCAAGTTAATTAATTAATCTAATTAACATGCAATAGCGTGGTAGCACAAACAAATCACCAACTAAGTTAATATGCAATGGAAAATAAAGTTGACATGGTGATTTGTCTTCGAATGGGGAAAACCTCTAAGGCAAAAACCCCACCGAGCAATTTTAAGGTCACCACTCCTGAGAATCCACTATTATCATAATAAGTATTTACAAGTAAAGGAATCCCAGTACCTTATACCAACCTCTAGTTGAACCCTTACCCCAATACCTAATTAGACTTGTTCTATAATGACAATCTCTTATTTTAATGTACAACTCATAGTACGTGACTAACCAATTCGATGCATGAATCTAAGTACGTGACTAACCACTAACTTAATAAGGATGTTAGCTACAAAGTTCTTTAGTTCATCACATGATGAAGATCACGAAGCTTCTTGGTTACAAAACTTTACGGTGTACAAATGCAGCAGCTTCTTGAAGAGAAAGATGAACTAGAGCATATGTCTTTAGTTCACAATATGCTTGTGAAATGCTTTTGCATTAAGGTGCATCATCTATGACAGCCCTTAAAACAATCCTTATAAATGTTTAGGTTTGTGAGAAAATAAAGCTCATACAATTATTCATGTATTGGAGTGAAATCAGATCTAGAAAACTGATTTTTCTAAATCTCGATAGATAGGTTATTTGTCGAGAGCTGTCGAGTATCGGACTGAAACAACTTTTTAAACCTCGATAGATATTAGCTGTCAAGTTTTAAAATCCAACACTTCTTCACTTGAATCTTGGACAGATTTGCATAGCTTTAACACTTGAACTTGAAACACTGTTCCTTGAAGTATTAAACACATCCTAGATCTTCCCAATTATAAGTAAAGTGTGTTTTGTCAAAAGATTAGTCAATTCTAAATTGACATATGTTCCTAACAACGATATGATAACCCAAGAAAAACTAACCAGTAAAAAACCTGGGGAGGATTTAACTTAGCTATCCTCAAGGTAAAATAGATTCACTATGAAAGAATTGAAATTTTTATAATAGATCTTAAACCAGTAACATCCTATTGCTACCTCATGTAGAAAACTTACTACCATGACCACATGACAGCTCCGAGTTCATGGACTACTTCTTTCTTTGATCTACTGTAACCACAAGTTCTCCTACTTGTGACTTTGAGACTCCACTCAAAGGTTTCAAATCTTCTTTAGGTTCTCTAAGTAGCAACAAAAACGATCATCAAGTTCTTGACGCGAATCTTGACCTTGATAACCTATGTGCGTGTATGAAGGTAAACACCTCTAGATCTCACAAAAGATTCACAACACAACACTCCAAAGACTTCTAAAACGTAGCTAAGATTTTTCCTTTTATACTTGGAGTAAAAAATAAAACCCAATACGTCAAACAGGCATGGGTTGAATTGGAATTTCTGCAGAAAAATAAATCTGCACTTGGTTCGATCGATCGAGTCTAATTTTCAATAGATCAAGCCTTACAGATTTTGTCCAATAATTTCTACTATCACTCGATCCCAATTTTACAATTAAACACACTTTGAGCAAGTCTAAACCTAGATTCTATGTTTTGATTATGGTTTGCCAATATAATACATATTGAAGTTCTAATACATTAGTCCCTAAGGTCTTGGAACCTAACAATCTCTCCATTTGGAAATCCGTGACAAAACACATCACAAAAATAAAATGCTCCAAGTTAAAAACAGCCCATTCAAATTAAAAAAAAAAAAAAATCCCTAAATACAATTCAACTTAACTACTATCTATCAGTTGCTAATGTAAACAGTAGCCACGACTGAATTAATTTATAAATTCTTGAAACACTCAACAAACACATAAAGGCATGTGTGGAAAATACAAGTAAACCAAAATTAAACTTCTTGATTTCATAAAACATAAAATAAAAGATACATATCATGAATAACCTCATAAATATAAATCCATAATCAAATGTACCATATTTGAAACAAGAAACAATAAAACAACTAAACACAAAACAGAAAGTAGTGATCTTATCTAGTAGCAGAATCAAAATTAACTTTGTACCTTTTTTTTTTGGTTGGGAATCCTAGAAGTTGCATCTTTTTGAGAGGGGAAGGGCTTGTGTCCAGTGGTAGTTTCCACTGGACACGTCAGGATTCGGACATGTGTCCAAGAGTGAACACATTCTGCAATCCAACGTGTCTAATGTAAACTTCCACTAGACACAAATCGCACCTTTTTGAGAGATAGTAAGGCAGTCCCAAGCAACCAAATGAGACTGGAAGACCTTTTTTATTTGAATAGCCAGATTGATATTGGTAACGAGGAATTGAGTTCTTAATGGACCAAGTTCTTCCTAAGCCACCCGATTTGGTCACAAATTATATGTACCTACATAAAGAATAAATTTTGTGCACTCTTTTCTATCCAATCCAAGATTAAGAACTGGATAAAGAATCATTACAATGTTAGTAGTTAAACTTGTTTTTAATTAAACTTTCATTAATGAGTGTGAGTTTTATAGATTAAAAAAAAATCGTGGTAAATACATATATGTGGGGGATTTCTTGAAGTTAAGTGTGGTATTTTATGAATGCAAGAGTTTAGAATAAATATCTTGAGAGTTAGCGGTGGCACATGTATAGTATATATAATCCATGCATCTGTTAATTTCAAAGCAAGAGTGAACCATTGACATAAGGCACAAACCATATAGTAGAAACAAAACACCCACTACTTCAACTGGAGCATGTGAGTTGTTAAGGTCATATTTTATATGTAATTGACTAATCTTTTGACAAAACGCACTTTAATTGTAATTGGGTAGATCTAAGTTGGGTTTAATATATCAAGAAATATGTTATTAAAATGTATCAATTGTTAGTATTAAAGACATAAAGATTGATCCAAGAAACAAGTGAAGAAAAGTTGACAGATAGCTGCTATCAAGATTAAATGGGAAACTTGACACAAGCTTGATTTATCGAGAATTACGATTTTAGAATTCCAGATTTGCAATTTGGCCAAAGCTGATATATTTGTTTAGGGTTTCTTTTCTCATAATCCTAGACATATATAAGGTTTTTTTTTAAGAGCCGTCACACAATGATACAAAGACCAAGAGTTTATTTTTCTATGTGAGAAGCTATTGCATTTGTACGTCATAGAGTTTTGTAACTACGTACTTCATGATCTTCATTGTTGAGGAAGTGAAGAACTTTGCAGCCAGCAACAATCATTTAAGTTCCTGGAGTTAGTTACGTATTGGGATTCGTGCAAAGGAGTTAGTTACAGATTGGAGATTTGTGCATCAAAGGAAAGAATGCTACTACAAGATTAAGTCCAATTTGGTATTGGAGCAAATGTTCAATTGTAGGTTGGTATTTTGGGATAGATCAGGGTAGTGGTAAGATTCTTCATACTTGTAACCGCTTGATTTGTCACACCCAAAACTCAAAAGAGTCCAAAGCATGAGAAAAACATCTCAAAGGTACCTATAGATTTTGTTCCTTTTGGTAATTCAATCCAAATAAAATCATATCAAGTACCTACATCAAGAGTTTTCATAATAATTCCATTAAATATACTCCCAAAATAAGTCAAAGCTCTATACAATAAATACAATGACAATTGGTCACAAAAGAATGGAGGTCTAAATAAATAATTGCATATCATCAACTTGTCCCATTAGTGGAAATAAACACATAACCACTATTAGATACAAAAGAATCGGGTCAAGCCTACTCTAAGTTATACATCATCAATTATCTCCATCACATAAGTCAGCCTCCATCAGCATTTAGTCTAACTACAGCTAGCCACCAAAAAGCTGTCTCAAAACAATAGTTGCCTACTCTAAAAAGTTTGTAAAATAATGGAATGAGACAAAGCCCAGTAAGTAGCATAATTAATAGGGGTGAGGGAAATATAAGTTTCATGATAATGAACATTTTACAGACATGCTAAAATGTGGAAATTTCCATTTGAATTTTGCAAAATAAATTTCCTTCATATCATGACAAGAATGATAAGCATATTGTAGCAGCACGCTTCCCAAAGTAACTATGAAACTACATATTATTCATTGTGAGCCATAAAATATCCAATACCATTTCAAATCCAAAAATCTCACCCAAGGCCACATGACAAGGTCGTCACACAGACGAGGTAATCACCAATATCATGGCACAATAACAAAACCACATCAAAATCTCACAAGTTAAAGTATTTGAAATACACAGTTCACTTCCAAGTAGTTTCATAAAATATTTCAATAACCAAATAGTCACAATATTCTGAAAGTCCTCTAAACTATTTCTTGTCATAAATATTTTGCGAGAATTTCCCAAATAATACAAGCTAAGATAAAGCATCTTTAGAATTTGAAAATAATGTAATAAATTCATAAAATTTATTCTCAAGAATTATATCAAAGATGCTTATCTCTTCCATACCAACAAATCATGCATTTCCCTATATGCAATATTAAACATATGCGCTTTTCATATATAATCATATATAATAAGGTCACAACACAATACTTTTAAGAAAACATATATCCATATATAATTTTCCAAAATGTGTTTAACCTAAAAACAAAGTTTATGCAATGTGGTTATTTTCCAAAAATCTCATTAAAAGCTACTTACCTTGCGACCTGCAAAAAACTTAGTTCCAAAACTCTAAAGGAGATTAGGTAGAACCTAAACAATACCAAACAAACCTATCACGATAAGCATAAGGCTTGCCATTTTATCTAGCAAGGAATTATGAATTGCTAGATAAGAAATTAATTAGGCAAGCCTAAGTACTTAACCTCACAAATAATGTATTTCACTTCCAAAGTTTATCAACAATTTCATTTACAAGGCTTAGACTCCAATTTATAATCAGTCATTCAAAGCCTCTTCTTTACCATAAGAGATCCCAACACTTTATGAATTTCTTCCTCAGTACACGTCATTTTCAAAAGACCCACAAAATAACAACATATATAACAATACCCACCATTACAAACCCCAAATGTAAATCCTCCACTAGCTCCAAATACACAATAGAAATTAGATTCATCAAACCACATCACATTAGAAAGCCAAAGCTCCTAAATCTTCACCACTTAGCTAACCACCATTGCAAAAATCATAAACCCACTCATCAAATACATCCACCAAGACCAAAACCCATACATAAAAATACATAAATATCACTTCTAATGCTCATAAATCACATGAGTGTTATTATTAAAGCTTAGATAAACATAACCTCAAGTAAAAGCATATAGACCCACCAAAAATATTAGAAATTTTTACCTCAAATAGTAGAGATGAGTAAGCCTTACCTTTTTCCTATGGAGTTTTTTGGTGATCTTGTTGAAAGATGGTGATGGAAGTGGTGAGGAGTGGTACCGGCTAGAGAGTAAGGGAGTGATGAGGAAAAAAATGAAAAGAAAAGAAACTTGTTAAAGACCCTTGGTTGACCGGCCAAATAAGGATAGATTTTTGTAGGTGTGTGGTGTGTGGTGTGTGGTGAGGAAATAAGGGGTAGGTGGGTCACGTGGCTCCTAAAAAAATCTGATCTCCCTTTTTTTTCTTTTTTCTTTTTTATATATATATTTGGGCTGGGGCATTACATGATTATTGAATAGTAGATTATTGGAGTAGTGACCTTAAATTCACCCGGTGGAGTTTTTGCCTTGCGAAAGGTTTTTCCCATTTGTCAATAAATCATCTGTCTATTTATTTTTCACTGCATTTAGTTTATTTGGTAATTTGTTAGTGTCTTTACGATTTTCATGTAATTTGACCTAATTAATCAACTTGAAAAATTAAATTAAGTAACCAGAGTCAAGCTATCTTAAATATGAGCCTTTCGTGGTTCTGCCTATAGAAGTGCTTGCTAGCTTTAGTGGTTGGAAGGATTTTTTTTTCAATAATTCGATGATAATAATAATTTTATTATTATAAATAAAGTATTATAGTAAGTATATAACTCAAGGGGAAAATACTAGTACACAAATTCTATATATTGTACATATTCTTACACATACACTTGAAATGTATTAAAAATGTGACTTCAAGTCATGATTTGTAACTTGAAATAAATGTGTTTGTAAAATGTGTGTAATAAAATGCGTGTAATAAAAATTACCTATTACTTAATTTTCAAGCTAAGACCCTCCTTCCCCTAAAAAACCAAGATACCCATATCTTAATATAATAACAAAACTTATTTATTGAATCTATTTTCTAACTCTCATAATGTAGATAAACGAGTAAGACAATTAGATAATATTTTCTAACTCTCTTGATTAGTGAAAAATCGATGGATAACATCCAAAGGAAAAACTACTGCTAGAGTGTCCCTACCCCAACAAGGAACTCACTAATAGAATTGAAGTTTTACAATTTGAGATAAACCCTTATCCATAGACTCTTACTCAGTTGATAACTTCTTAATGTAACCCCACTATCAACCTCACAAAATGCATCCATGATCATGATTAGTCCTACTGTTTGGCTCCAAGGATGACCATGACAACTTAAGCTCCATGGCAACGCATTGGGGTTAGCTCTGTGGCTTCAACTTTTAACCATCAAACATATCTACACCTGAATATCTCTTTCTATATTTGTGGGTTGACAAGGATGGAGGCTATATTTTTTTCTCTGTTTGCTATGAGTTTCTTCCTCTATTCACCTTAGAAAAGAAAACTCGTGTTAATGAGGATATATACGAGTCAAAATCTTCTGTCTCATTTTTCCTGTTCCATTCTATACTCCACCAATAAAAACTTGCCACGTGTTCTCCTAATTAATTAAATACTATCATTATTGACTTATTAATGCTACGTTTATTAATTAATAGTAGTATTTAATTAATTAGGTGAACACGTGGCAAGTTTTTATTGGTGGAGAGTGGAATGGAGCAAGAAAAATGAGACAGAAGATTTTGACTCGATATATACACGTGTTATAAGTAGGGTTGAAATAAAACATTGAAACCCACCCCCCCCCCCTCCCAAAAAAAAAAATCGATTGGTCAAGCGTTAATCAAGGGGTGGTCAAAATTTAGCACTTATATGCAGCATTGTTGTGCCAACTTAGCTGGCGATAACTCACTCATTTCAAATTAGATCATAATTGTGTCCATTTTATGATTTTAAAGTCTCATATATCTATTTTTCAATAAAACCAGTTTCATTCAGAAATTCATTTTGGTGCAAAATGTATAGGCAAAAGATCATTAACTTCTCATCTTGAGCATATGGAAACTTTGTCGTCTTTAATAAATTTCTAATATTTGATATTTTATTTAATTTTTTGAATTTCCAAATATTAAGTTTATTAACATATTTTGAATGGTATTTTGCGATTTTCTTAGTCAAATTAGTGTACTTTTACATTAATATATTAATTGGAATATGTTTGCAAATATTTTTTACTTGGTATTTAGTTTTATGAAGTCCACAACCTGGCATCCAAGCCTAAATGAAAGTTAGAGTTCAATATTCATTAACTAAATTTCTTTGATAGTTTTTCTACTTTATGGTCGATTCTAAACTTCTCCTTCTAGATTAAAGAGTCCTTTTATACTTTTATAGGTTTAAGTATTGTGTCTAGCCATAACGGAATAGCTAGTTTAACATTTTCACGCTGCATTTTGATATTAAATCAATTTAGTTATTGATTCAATTTGCTATATATATAGGGTTGAGTTTAAGCTGTACATTTTTTTAGAATATTAAATATTTTAAGACACACACACGGGGAGAATGGGAGAAGGTTTTAAAGAAACTGACAGTGTTGTATATTCAAAAAAGCCTAATTCTTAGATACACACACTAGGTGTAACTTTAAACAATGTTACACCGTTCAATATTTTTTAATTGGATGCGAATTTTGACAAATCTACCATTAGATTACATTGTCTTTGCATATTATTTATGCTTGCAAAATTTAAACATGATCAAAGATCAATGGTCATGTGATCAATCAATTATTTAAATTTAAGTTTTTCTAGTTTAAAGTAATGTATAAAAGATGAATTTATGGATCGAATGATAAATTACATCTAATTGGCATACATGTTAAGAACATATAAAATATGTAATCTAATGGTGAGATTCTCAAAATATGAATTCTATAATAAGTTATTGGGTAGTGTAATATTGCTTAGAGTTACATTAGGTGTAACTTGAACTCAACCCATATATATATATATATATATATATATATATATATATATATATATGTATGTATTTATGAATGTATGTATGTATGTATGTATGTAAAGAAGTGGTGTCCTGACTCTTGGCCAGACCATTCCATTTCATATCCATGATTAATCTTGAAAATCTAGCCCATGATCAAATAGTGTGATAGATTGAACTTGGAGGTTTGGATTTATGTCATATCCCAAACCAATAAACTTACCACCCACATTTTCCATGGAAGGCAATAACTAGATATTTAAACGAGTTCTTTTCATATGATATATGATAATAAATTTTTATAAAAATTTCTCATTGTTCAATTTTAAATTATATGCATCCCATATTATGTACATATGAATTATCATAATGAATATTTCTCCCATGTTAAACATTAAACCTTTTTTTCACAAATTCAATGTTAAAGGGGGAGTTTTTAAGGAGTGAAAGATCTTATTCTCCCCTTAACCAACATCCCAAATAGTGATTTTCTTTTTGTCAATAAAGTTCTTTTGTTGTTCTTGAAAGTTCAATTAGTGTGTAAAATACAAATGAATGTTTAGACTCCCAATTTTAAATATAACCAATACAAGCTTATACTTAAACAATAAATGTGCGGAATAATAAGTACAAGCAAAAACCCAAATAGATAAACAACTCTGCACCATAATTAATCACAATACAACAGCAATTAAAAGGCAAAAGTAAGGGTTAGAGAGATACAAATACAAAGATAACACTAGGAAGTGTTATCGAAGAGGAAACTGAAGAATTCGGCGAAAAACCTCTCTGCTGCCCTCCAAGCTGTAAAATGATCCACTAAAGAATAAAGTTAGGATACACGAATAGCAGTAGACCCTCCAAGCCTAATCTACCCAATGCACCTAAGTTCTCCAAGCTTCTTACTCTAACAGGGTTAAGCCTAATCATGTCTTCTTTGACTTACTAGATCTCGTAATAAGCCCATTATATCAACCAAATAAATTGGTTATCTTCAAACTACTTCCCAAGTACCAAAACACCTCCTCACTGATATGAGTATGGTGAGATAAGGATTTCGCAAATGAACCTCTCAAGAATATGTCAATGGAGAAGGTGAGAGAAGAGAAATTTGGAGAATCAAAAGTTTGAGATTCCAGATGAATCAATTTTGGCTTTCTTTAGGGTTTCTCTCTCAAAATTATTTTTGAAATTTCTCTACATTTCGTGGGTATAAGGGTATTTATAGCAGGGTACGTGAGGAATCTGAAAAGTCATTTTTCTACAAAATAGGGCATTCTGGTGACTCAGTCTTGTGAGTGGGATGAGTCGCGAGTTAACTGCCTGGCCAGACTGTCAATTTTTGTCTCGTGGTGCTGTAGCTGTCATGACCCTTCAGTTTCCTGCATGCTTCATACGTGTGGCATTTTGGTGAGTTGCCAATCGCGAGTCACTCGTGAGATCCAGTCGTGAGAATCTTCCAATGCACACATACTTGAATTTCTTCGCACTCTCTCATACACAACCCTTACATAATTCCCACATAAATACAAGGTATCTAATTGCTGAATTACAAGCAAATTTGACACGGAATAAAGCCAACACATAGTTGAATAAATTCAACCTTACAGTTTTCTTATGAGAATTTCACTTTATTAGAAGTACGAACCAGTGGCAAAGTTAGGAAATTTTTTTAGGAGTTGGTGAATACATTTTTGTGTAATTCTTAGATATATTACAAAACGTAAAAGAAAGTTAATGGAAAATTTCAAAAGCTGGGGGGCATGGCCCCCCTTGGCACCCCCCCTAGCTCAACCTATGAGTACAGTAACTCAGCATCTATTTTAGCTCTTCTAGTAAAGCAAACCATCTGGTTAGAATGAAATATTAAAGTTTCTTTCAAGAATCAATTTTGGTCAAAATCAATTGTTATTTCTCCTAAAGTGAATTAAAATATAAAAATAGAAACATAGTGTCCATATCTCAAATTCTCAAAATGAAAAATAGCAATTATGTTTTATGTGGTGGTGGATGATCACTAGAAGAAGTTCATATAATATATATATATATATATATATATATATATATATATATATATATTGTATTGTATTGTATTGTCTTGCTATTTCCTTTATTTTACAGTAGTTTTCTTTTTATTTTATTTTTTTTCTCTAAGAACAAACTTCTCCAAAAGTGAAGTTTTCGGAACAAGGAAGTAAAGAACCAAAGAAAGAGTGAACACTACTAACCAAAAGATAATGACTGCTGTGAGTTTAAGATAAAGGGAAGGATATATACCTCTACTTTGCTCATGTCGGTATAGGCATAGCATATTACTTTCGTCTTTCTTTTTCTAAAGAAACTTCCCCACTCCCCTAATTTAGATAAAGAAAAGTTCCATGTGCAACACGGGAAGGAATTCATTTTTCTAATTCCGATGTAACGTGGAATACATGCATGTCGCTTAAAATTGTAGGGTGAGGAACAATGATCGATACTTAATTAAGTTGAAAAGCACGTACCTATCTAAACATTTAATGTAAATATTTGAGACAGATTCACCATTAAAGGTGAAGCGGATTACATGTTATTTAATTAATGGTCAGTTTGAAGTTTGAACGGAAAGAGAGTAGAGTAGATTCAGAAAATGAATGTTTGATGAACTTAGCTTTCGCAAGCCCTCTATGATTTACCGAATTGTCAACTTGCATTGCAGTGGAGGTTGATTTTTTTTTTTTCCCCTCATTTTTTATATTAATCTGGATTTACAAATCATATGCCTTTTTTTTTTTGGGGGGGGGGGGGGGGTTGTGAAATAAATAAAAAAACTCTTGAAGCTTTAATAAAAGTATGTTAGGCTGGAAAGTGAAAAGTCCAACCATGACCTAGTAGACATCTTTAAGGAAAATTCTATACTTTTTACTAGTTTTAATCACGTAGTGAGTTGTGACCAAAGTTGTGTACAATTATATGATCTTAGCATTTTCATTGCAACAAACATCAATAACAAATAATTCAAGGATTCCTTGTCATACCTAAAGTGAAGCAATTGTGACTCTAAAGTACTTCTATTCTATGGTGCAAAACCTTTATGAGAAGAACAATGGTGTACCATTTATCGCTTTGTATACAGATGTGATGTGAAAATCACAATGGTGTACCTTTTGTTTGTTTTGTTTTTGGCTTTTCTTTGGACTCACATGGATCCACTACTCACAACTTACTATATAAGCAAGTTGTAGCAAAGTCGTGGTCCTAATATTTTCTCTTTCTTTGTGTTTCTATCAATTTTAGGTGTGTTATTTGTCTTTTCTTGTTGGAAAAAAAATTGCCAAGTTCTCTAAAAGTGAATAGTCCTCAACATAAAAAAGAAAAAAAAAAGAAAAAAAAGAAGAAGAAAAAAAAGAGAGTAAATAGTCCTCCTTTGCTTTGGAGATTTATTAAAGTCCCTGGTTATTCTCAACATTAAATAACCACTACTCCTTAAATATGGATTAGGATTCTCTTTCTCTCTCGTCCCTTGTCTTTTTATATATAGCTTGAAAAAATATACACATTTACAGTATTGCGAGGTACACAATCCTATTGTTTTCTTGATTTTCATATCTAATATTTTTCGTGATTGGTCTTAGTAGTAACAAAGAAATTGAAGCCGAAAAAACTGTTCCTAGTGGTAACCAAAAAAAGGAAGATATGCAGGAGGAAATGGATGAGGAGCTTGCCCTTAATTTGTACAGGAATACCATGACGGGTAATTGGGAGAGCATTGTTGAGTTATATAAGCAACACACATTCGTAGCCATTTCGGCCAGGATCAACTCGTCAAGGGAAACGGCATTGCATGTAGCTGTCTCAATTGCACCAGAAAATATTGTTATAGAACTCATACGTGTAATTTCCCACATTTCGGGGCCCCTTTTACTGATAAAAAACGATGAAGGGAATACCCCTTTGCATGTGGCCGCATCAACGGGGAGATTGAAAATATGCATCCTTCTTGGTACCCTAGCTAGTGGGTTTTCAGAGATTGGAGATTCGGAGGATAAAGATTTATTTCGTAACAAAGTTGGTGAGACTCCTCTCTTCTTAGCTGCTTTTCATGGTTACAAACCAATCTTCCTTTACCTGCATATGGTACTCCTGGAAGCCACCGACACCGACCTTAAGTCAGTCGATCCTGGCTATAGAAGAAATGATGGTGAGACTGCCCTTCACTGTGCCATCCAGTGGGAGTATTTCGGTGAGCATTTTCTGCTTAACTTTTTCTCACTTCACCTATTGAATAAAACATGAATTAATGTTCTACTTTATATAGTAGAAATTTATAATGTATTCCGATAATGTAAAATTAGTTGAAGGAATCGAATTTTCATGACACAAAGTTAAAAAAAAGAAATTGCTACGAGAACTACAACTTATACTAAAATATTTTTATTATTAACATATTATATGCTTGTATTGTTATTAGGGAACTGTGGAGGTTGTAGGAATTTTTTTAGAGTAATCGCTTATAAAAAATTAAATTATACAAAATCTAACAAAAAAATAATTTGGACATATGTCACTACCATTTCTTTCTACTAAGAAAAATAATGTTATGAGTATAGCATTATTCTTATTTTTGTTGTGAAATGCATTTTTATTGTTGATGTAACATTACTATTATTTTTGTTGGGTTAATTTTTATTGTTGTTATTTAATTTTAATTTTAATTTTTGGTTTTTTAAAGAGGTTAAGGATTATATTTGGGGGGCCAGAATTATTTATGAAGTAATGCTACACTCATAACATTTTCATAACAAATCTTAAGTAACCAACTGTTATATATTGATGGGTAGAAAATTGATGTTAGTATAAAGATCAAATTAGAATTAATAACATCTTACCACAATATTATCTCTCAAGTTAGAAGCTCCAATTTGCAGTGAAATTATTGTGAAAATATTGTAGATGCAAACATTACTTTTATTTTTGTTGAAATCAAATTCTTATGATTCTCAAGTCAATGTGTTTAATATTATTATTAGAGTGGTTAAAATAGGTTACTTTAGTCTATAATTTTTTTAATTTCAAGTATATATAAATTTTTAGCAAGTTAAGGTGGTCTTGTGATTACCCTGAAATATATGTGGAGCCGCCACTACTATTAAGGAAGGCTACTTTTTGCTACATACAAGGTTATGTGACAATAGAAAAACTTATACTTGAATTAATAATACAAAAGGTTTTTTTTTTTATACAAAATAAAATTTTTACTCTAACCTAATTTAAGTGTATATGCGTGTGGAGCTCCCTTTTGGAGACTTGAATTCCGGCTCTTACCCCCCACATCCCACAAGTATTTATACTTATTGAGCGACCACCGCACCAAGAGTGCGCGGTGGTAATAATACATAAGTTATCAATTAAGAACAGTGAGTCAATGAGTTACTGTTCTTCGTAGGACCAAAACAAATTAATTATGTTTATATTCCTCTCTCTCTCTCTCTCTCTCTCTCTCTCTCTCTCTCTCTCTCTCTCTCTCTCTCTCTCTCTCTCTCTCTCTCTCTCTCTCTCTCTCTCTCTCTCTCTTTGTGTGTCATTGTCTCTACCACTACTTCTCCCACCGGTCTTAGTCATTGCAACAGAGAATGAGAACCTCATCGTCGGCCTCGCCAAAGAAGCCTTGCTCCACGCCTCTTCACCACAAGCTTTGAGCGCACCAAGGGCTCCATCAGACCAACGCTCTATCTCCGTCCAAATCGCCTCGATCTGTCTCTCTATGATTCTTAATCTCTCTCAAGTCCAAGCCCCTCTCGCCCACCTTGTAGTTGTTATGATTGTGTGTTAGTTAAATTGCAGTAATATTGTGGAACATTTACAAATAGAGAAATAAAAATGGTCGAAAATGAAGAGTTGAAGCTTGGATTGTTGATTTGTGAAATTATTTGAGCACAGTGTATCGATCTCTTAATATATATATATATATATATATATATATATATATATATATATATATATATATATATATGCATATACATATTTATTAATCTTTAAATAAAAAGAACTTCCTTAAAAAAATAATCCTTATTTTTCTTTTGTAAATTTTTTACATTAAAAACAAAACAAAAATTTTCCATATTTTTTCAATTAAAATTGACACATAATTTTTTTTTATATATATAGAAAACTTCGAAAAATGAAATAGAGAAAAAATAAAATATGTAAGACCGATCATGGTAAGGTCTGATCATTAAATTCATAAAATAGTTCATTGTGAATGTAAGAAGAGAAAACATAATATTTATATACTCTGAAAATACTTAAGAATTTTTCAAAAAAAAAATCAATTATATTAAGACTGCATTACTCACTAAGTTTAATTATTAATTATGGTTGACAGATGTGGCATATGAAATACTTTTGAAGGAACCCAATCTTGCATATGCTGTGAACAAGGTAGGAATCACCCCTTTGCATCTCCTAGCAAGTAAGCCTTCGGTCTTCAAAAGTGGTTCCCACATCGGATGGTGGAAGAACATCATTTATCATTGTAAGTATGACTCAACCTTCTAGCTAACTGCAAATCATCTCTCTTACATTTTGGAGATCAGAGTACGTTGTGTTGTAGCTACAACATCCTTTGTTGTTGTGTGAAAGGTATATATGTTGAAGAGCTGGAGCACGAAACTGTTGATAAAAGATTGATTGAATCTGCCTTTAAAGAATTGGATGAATCTTCCATAGACGATATTACTCATAAATTCCCAAAGAATTACCACATATGCATCCAGTTTTATCAAGTGCTGCAGACTTTGGCTAAATTCGGTATATAAAGTGGATCTTTTTTATTTGCATTAATTAAAGTTATTGCAAAACCTGTGATAGAACATGAAAATCAGAGCAACTCAAGCTAGGGGAAACATGAATATTTCTAGGATCATTTAGGAATCATAAGGTTTTCCAGATTCATGCAGTTGTTTTTCCATTCATTGATATTGAGGTCTCTCATTAATCGTGTAAAAAAAAATTTATTTCAAAAATTACTTTTGATTTTCTAGCTTTAATAAAAAATGCATTAACTTTCTAAAAAAATAATAATAATAACTAAAAAATGCATTAACAGAATGATTAGAACTTCAACATATACGGCAGAACCCAAAAACCAACGAAAAACAGTGTTGATTTATTTATTTATTTCTCTTCTTTCCTTTAAGGTCTGTAATTTTGCTTTCCTTTTCTAGTGATTGAAGGAACAAATATTAGGCATTGCAAATGCCGAAATGTTGATGTGGAGAGTCCCAACCAACCGCACGTTACTGGCCAATCAAAACAAAGAGGTGAGAAATGCATAGTTTTTTTTTATATAATAATTTGATAGTAACGATAGGTTATTGGAATTTGAACTTTGGACATTTTCATTTAGAAACATTAAAAAATATTAATTAAGTTATAAAATTTTTAGCAAAAATACATAATTTTTTATATATTATATTTTTGAAGAATTAGCAGAAATGCTTAGTATTAAAAGTTCATTTGAGTTGAAAATATTAGAATAATCCCACACCAATTGGGTTTCGGATTTAATATGGTTAGTTGGTCCAGCCATCTATTAAAGTTATGAGTTGAATGGTTTACTCAATAAATTATCAATTATCTTAAAATTTTCTTTCTCCAAAAAAAAAAAATCTTAAAATTTTAAACTGTTAGAAAATTGTGAATTTTATCATTTAACTATAATTCCAACATTCTCCTTTATGTGTAGACCTAAACTTCTCCTTAATAAGTGAATCTCATATGTGGGATTTTTTTTTCTTTTTTTTAAATGGGAGGTAACTTGAAAATAATGATTAAACTCAAAATCTCTTGCTATGATATTGAGATAAATTGTCAATTGTCCTAAAACTTAAGTTATTAGGAAATAATAAACTTAATTAATTAACCATAACTCTAACATTACTAGCCTTCAACTACTGTTAATGCTAATCTATTAAATATTGCTAAAACTTATATTTGTCATTATCCTTAACTAGTATGTAACTCATGCTTACGCATGGGAATAATAAATTATAATAGTGCTATTGACGTTAGTTTGAGTTATTAAACATCTAGAGCATAGTTCGACCAGGACATTTGGAGGTACTAAAATAATTTTCCTTGCAATTTTAGTAATATTAGTTACGCCAAGTTTCTCATTACATTATTGTTACGTATATAATTTTGAAAATTACTATTGGATACTACATATACATTATCAATTTACAATTATTGTTTGTGAAATTATACTAAATATAATATAAAATAAAATAATAAATTGGCAAAATAGTATCTCATAAATTAAATAGGGATAGATATATGGGATCGTTTAGCTCAATTAGAGTTTGTTACATTTAATATCTTCACATACAAAATATCTTCTTAGAAATAGTATAAAAAATATGCTCATTGGTTCAAAAAAAAAAAATAGCAGCAAAAATTTAGACAATTTAATTTGTATGGAAAGTTAAGAAAAGCAAAATTCAATTTTGATTCTAATTGAATTTTCTCTAAACTTTGGTTTATATATATTACCTAATTAGTAATAAACCATTCATAGTCATGGTATATTACATAAATGATTCATTTCAATTGTTTTTAGTTATACAAAAAAAGTTCTTAAATATAAAATCATTCAAACTCTCTCTTCCTCTAATTTTATATATAGATTTTAATATATGATTAGGTTTTTTATGGTTATTTATATTGGACTCCTTATTTTCTACACTAAATTAATTTATGTGGCATAAAAATTTAAAAACTTAAATTAGATGAGACATTTGACGCAAAATTAGACTTTTATTGAAATCCAATTTTCACATTGAATTAACTCACTTGGCACAAATATTTAAAAACTTAGATTAGATGGAACATGTGGGGCAAAATTAGACTTTAATTGAATTCCAATTTGAAATCTAATTGAATTTTCTTTTAGTTTTGCCTATTAATACACACACACACACACACACACACACAAAAATTAGTGTGTAATCTTATACATATGCATGGGTACAATTAAAAGTAATCATAATTACATGGTTCAAATTACACATTTTTTTGAGAAGAGATTTAAATTAAATAGTGTATTAACTTACATATTTTTAAATCATACATTTCTAAAATATGTAATAATTTCTCATTATATATATATATATATATATATATATATATATATATATATATATATAGAATTTAATTAGATTTAGACTCTTCGAATTTTGTATCAATAATTCACTTATTACAATATATTGAAAAATTATATGGACATGTAGCCCAATTTAGAATCTAATTAGATTTGGATTCTTCGTTTTTTACACTCAATAATTTACTTGACACAAAAATTAAAAATTAGATAAAACATGTGGCGTAAAATTGACAATTTAATTGAATTTTATTTGAGTTTTGACTTGTAATATATACATAAATTATTGTTATTATTAAATGTCAATGAAAAGTGGTTCTACTAAATAAACCTTGTTATTTGCGCATTAAAATTAATTAATTTTTTTTTGTACAAATTCCCAAGCTCCAACTGATACTCCAGAACATGGTATTCCTCTCTCTCTCTCTCTCTCTCTCAATTAAAATTTTGTGCTAATAGAATGTTATTTACCATTTCATATGTGAGCTCATCTTTTATGCATAATTTAAAATACAAAACTTGAAATTGTATTTTTTTTATAAATGAGATGATAAATGATGAGATTAATAGTTTCTGATCATTTTGAAATTTTACAAGTATAGAGTGTATAAGAAAAAAAATGTAATATAATAGTGAATTTGTCAAAATTCTCATACAATAAAAAATGCTAATTTAGAAATTACATTCTATAATTTTGCCAAAAATTCAATTCTAGTCTCCAACTTCACTTTCATTCAATTTAATCCTTTTAAGTTTCAAATTCATTCAATTCAATCATGCCAATGTCATTAGTATCCATTAATATGAACTGTTAGAGTGATCCAAAATTACGTAATTTTGTTCTTTAAGATTTTTTTTTTTTTTTTTTTTACCATAAAATCACTGGAAACATTTTTTTGTTATTATTTTTTATTTTAAAAACAAAAACAGAAATAAGCAATTAAAAATACAATAAATTGATTAGGAGAATGTGTTGTGTATTATGTGTAGTGTAACTTACCTCACCCTCCCTTAGAAGTTACTGTGGCTTTTAAGTAGACTTGTGGTGTGCCTTTATGTTAGGACTTCTTTCCATCTTCCTTATGTGTGTGTGTGTGTGTGTGTGTGTGTGTGTTTGTTTCTCAATAAATAAATAAATAAATAAACAAATTAAGTACCCAGTATCCACCCCCAAATTATCCTGCTGGACCACTTCTATAACGGAGTTACTTTTCTTTTCTAGATGCAAATGAAGAGAATCCCATTGAAACGGACACTATTGGCCAATCGACAAAGGAAGGTAAGAAATGCATATAGTAAAAAGTGAGTTGATTTTATTTTTATAAAAAAATTCTATAGTTACAATGCAGAATGAGTGATTTAAATATTGGATGTTTCAATTGGAAACAAATAATAGATACTTTCTCAAAAAAAAAAAAAAAAAAAAAAAAAAAAAAGGGAAACAAATAATAGATAACATTTGAGCTACAAGTCTACAATGGTTTTTATGCATGAGTTGAATTTGTTAAAAAAGAAAATCTCAGATAAGTTGGGTTTGAGATTTAGTATGGTTTTATTTAGCATTTGTATTAGCTCTTGCAAAAAATTTTGTATATTTTAGCATAAGAACCTTTTTTGTTTTTACACAACTAATTCTAATAAATACTCATATCTGATTATCTATTTTACATTATATTTCGTTAAAATATTATTTTTTATCAATTTTATATTACTCTCTCAAATCATCTCTCTTTGAGTTAATGAGTAAAGAAATATTGAAAATAAATTTGCATGTGAATAGTAATTGTCTTTCTTTTTTTTTTACTGATAATTGTAGCAACAATCTAAATTTACACAAGTTTAAAGCATTCACATTAGCTAATACATCCTGCCTGTTTTAGTATATATAAGAACCAACTTTTTTATTTTACATACTCCCTTTTCAATAAACCTGATATAAGATTATTATTTTATACTACATTTCATTAAAATATCAATTTTTCTGATTTTTTTAATTTCTTTTTTATTATCTTTTTTCATATACAACAATCATTATTCACTATTTTCCTTCAATCTTGAGATACATAAAGAAATAATAAAAAACTACATGCAAAATAAATAGTGTCAATATAAATTTACATAATTATTGTAGCATTCATGTATTTTTACACATCTTTGCATGATCAGAGGTAAGCGGATTTTGGGTTTGATTAGCTAAAGCGGAGTCATTTTTTATATTATACAAGCACTAATGTTTTTTTTTTTTTTTTTTGAGAAACTATATAAGCACTAATGTGAGTGCTCTTAGGTAGATTGATGCGAGTAATTTTTGGAATTGGATGTGAAAAATTTACCCCTTATACTATTGTGAGTGCTCTAAGTTGCTCATGTACATCTACTGAAACTTTAGGTCAATGTAAGGAACCCTAGGTATATAAATAATAATTGTCGTAATATTGCATTTACTTAGTTAAAATTTTTAGTATGTTAATCACATTTAATATATGTTGGAATTATTAATGCATATGGGAAGTAATAAAACCATTAAGATAAGGTCATGTGGACCAATAGAATAGTTTTATAATTCTATAAATACCTATTTATAATCATATTTTACAAACCAATTGATTTTTTAGTGTATTTCTCTACATAGGATGAGTATATCAAATTGAGATAATTTTTCTATACTTCTCATCCATCCCCCGTTACAAAAAAAAAAAAAAAAAAAAAAAAAAAAAAACTAGGTTCTAATAGTCCAAGGCTTTAATGGCCTTACAGTACTGCCGATTATTGTCATTGTTGAAGCCCAATGAAAGTAGTTTGCCTAATTAAACCTTTTTATTTTGCACAATATAATAAATTATTTTTGTTTGGTACAGAATTTAATGCTGGGAGGGAAGTTCATCGATTTCTTCGGAGACATTATGAAGACTGTTATAACATTTTCCGTCTTTTGTACACAATATTCATCAGGATTATTCTGGGCTTTGGATATGGTTTGCCTCTATATTAGACTTGCACCCAACTTTTTAACACACACACACACACACATATAATGTTAACATTTACAAATTTTGAACTTTCTATTATAAAATAGAATTTTTTTTAAATACTTATTTAAAGAAGCCATAATTATTTATTTATCTTATCAACGTGGTTTCAACCTCGTTCATTATCATGTAAATTTGTTAGCTTTTTAAGTACTTATCGGTGCATTAATTAATATATTTTCTTTTTTGTAATTATCTTATATTGATTATGACAATCCAGAGGGTATAATAAGTATAAAACGAAAGCATGTATACTCGGTTCAAATCATGAAAATTCTGATCAAACATACACACAACAATGCTAATAAGTTTAGCTTAACAAGTGGGGCGAACCCTGGGAAAACACATGAAATTAGCGAGGTACCACCATTACCAACACATGAAAGAGGTGATTCACTATTCTCCCATATGGTAGATTTATGGATTTATATATATATGGACTTGGATTATGAAGAACAAATTTTTTCTTCAAACTAGTTTAAAGAGAAATTCCTCAAACTTTTTATATATTTTTATATTGGGTATAAATTTTGAAAATCTAACTGTTAGATTGCATATTCTTATTGCATCCTCCATGCTTGTAAATTTTTAAAAAGATCAAAGGTCAATTGCTATGCTTTCGAATAAGTATAAAAATTTTAAGTTTTTGTAATATACAATTGTGTATAAAAAATAAGTTTATTGATCGAATAGCAAATAACATCCGATTTGAATGAAACTTGATATGTATGTTAAGAACATAAGAAATATGAAATTTAATGGTTAGATTTTCAAAATTCACATATAAAAAAGAGATATATAAGAAATTTGAAGAGTTTCTCTTCAAATTAATTTAGAGAGAAACTTTGTTCAATTATGAAAGTACATCATCAGCTATGTACCCAATTTGAGTTATATAAGTGATTATGAGAAATTTCAATTGTAATTAATCCCTTTTTTTATAAGTATATATATGTGGCAAACATTTGAATATGTACTCTATTATTAACAGGAGAGGGGGAAACGACTAAAATGGCAAGAAATGGTCTCACAGAAATGGTCGAGCAAATACTTCAAAAGTTTCCACCAATGGCCATTGATGACAAGAGTAAAACAATGTCTACAATGACAAAGACAGAGTCAACCATATTGCTTGCAGCAAGAAATGGTATCACAGAAATGGTTGAGCACATACTCAAAAAGTTTCCAGTGGCCATTAATGAACAGAGTGAAGGTAAAAATATTGTACTTTTGGCCGCGAAGAACAGGCAAACACATGTATTACTGCTACTGCTCGAGCAAGATTTTGTGAAACGTAAATTAATTCATGAAGGGGATAAAAATGACAACAATGCGTTGCATCTAGCAGCTGAGATGGGAAAGCAAAAGCCTCGGCTAATTACTGGTGCTGCGTTGCAAATGCAGTGGGAAATCAAGTGGTATGAGGTATGAACTCAAACCAATTTTGACCTCCAATTTTATTGAACAAATTAGCAAAGAGATTTTGACCACATATAGGCCAACCAAATCAAAACAGAGAGAAATGCATAGTATAAAAAGTGCAAGTGAGTTTAAATTGTTAACCAAAATGGCAAAATCAGTAAGGTTTGAGATTTAGGGTCCGCTTGGTTGGAGGAGTGAAAAAGTAGGAAGATAGAAAATGCTGGGAGAATAGAAAAGTTTTTATTTTCTCTCCTCTCTATTTGGTTGGGAGTGGAAAAGTTAGGGGATGGAAAAAATGAGTTTAAATAAATTTACTCATATACATTTGTTAAAAAATGATACCCAACTAAAACAAAAAAGTAACAAATAACCACAAAAAAAGGGAAATCACCCAAATTTATTTATAAATAAATAAAAAAATGTCCCAAAAAAATCACGTCTAGTTAAAAAAAAAACCATCACGCCGAAACCCTAGAAAATCAAAAGAAAAAAAAATAGAAAAAAGAAAAAAAAGAAAAAAGAAGGGCAACGGTATTGCTCAGAAGAGGGAAAAAAAAAGGCACACCAAGCCTAGAAAATCAAAAGGAAAAAAAAAATGGCAATGTTGCCCAGGAAAAAAAAAAAAAAAACAACAACAACAAGGCAATGTTACTGCCTAGAGAGAAGAAAAAAGAAAAGAAAGACAGCTTGAAGAAATGGACATTTTTGTTAATCAAGAAAAAATTCATCCCCACTAAGTTTTCTCTCTCTTTTGAGGAGAAACATTTTGGTGGGCCCAGGGAGAAAAATACTTAGATCTTACTATATATTTTCTTTCCTTCCTACCTAACCAAACACACTCCAAAAAAGTTTTTCTTTCTATTTTCTCTCTAAAGTTTTTCATTCATCTTATTTCATCTTCAAACAAACACACCCTTAGTATGAGTATTCTTAGTAGTTTCTATCCATTTATTAAATTTTTGGGCTGAATGCTTTACTAGCCTTCAAGTAGTGCTTTCTACAGCATCTATAAAATATATAAATAAATAAAAAGCCTAATACTAAATTGCTAATGCTAAAACTTATATCGGCCAGTATCCTTAATTATTGTCATTATTGAAGTCTTAAGGAAAAGTAGTTATTAGTTATAACTAATTAAACCTAGTTATTTTTTCCTCAAAAAAAAAAAAAAAAAAAAAACCTTGTTATTTGCACATTAAAATGAATTATTATTTTTTTCTCAAAAAAAAAAAAATTGGGTTGTAAAGTTTCCCAAAACGGGTTATTCTTGGTCTTAAACATTGTGGTATGTTACTATGTTAGATTTTCTGTCCATTCTTACCTCTCTTTTTTTTTTTTTTTTTTCTGTTTTTCTTTTTCTCCTTTGTAACAACATACAACGATTTACACCTGTCCATTCTTACTTCTCTCTATCTTCTCTTCTGTAAGCCATGGCTGAACCAAGTTACTATCTTCTCTCTACGACTTACACCTGTATGTTGTAATGCCTCTATAATTTAATTTGAAAACTCCAACAATAAATAGAAGTAGCTTGGTACAAAATCCTAGGCTCACAAAAGTCACAGCAACTTCTCTGTGACATGTCTGTGCTGTGCTAGGATGATGACTCTTAATAAATCATCTTGGAACCCTAGCGCAAAAATCCTAAACTTACCATGTCATCTGAAACAAAACTAGAATTCTATTTTTATGAAGCTTGATCGATCGGCTGTTATCAAGCTTGTTGTTGATTTATAAGTGACCTGGATTGGCTAATGTCCTGCTATCAGTTGAGACAACAATTGCAGAACTAAAATGAACAATTTTTTGAGCTTTTTTTGATTGTGTCTTCAATTGACACTGATGTAAGACAGAATCTACAATTAGACTTTTGTTATTTATTAATTTTGGTATTTAATTTGTAATTTTTGGAATTTTAGGTTTAGGGTATTTATTTCCTAGTTTTTAGGTGCTTTTAATGCTTTTTAGGTTAAATTAGGTTCCTATTATGGTAAGGTATTAATTAGGAGTTATTTTAGAATATATTTTTTTATCTGTTAAGATTTTACAAAGCCCTTAAATAGGCCTTTAAATCTGTAAACATTTTTAAAAAAAACAAATATTCAATCAATAAATTCAGACTTTTTTGTCTCTCTATTTTCTGGTGGATTCTAGACTCCTTTTGCCTTGTGGATTCAAGGAACTCGCATGGATTCATAGTTATTCTTTAGAAGTAAACAAGTTTTGTTTCTTGTTTCCTAGAAGTAGACATACTTCTACTTTTTGTCGCTTCCGCATCAGTTGGCATCAGAGCCTTGTCTTTACCTTGGTCTAATGGATAGACATTTTCACATCTTGCATTAGACACCACTTGAACACATTCTAGACAATCTAATCTAAGACTTTTTTTTTATGAAAATCTAATCTAAGACTTAGTGTGCGTTTGGGAAAAATTATTTTTGTCAACTTATTTTACTATTCAGCTTATTTTTGCTACTATTCATGGGTCACACTGCACTTTTTGATATTATTCATGGGTTCCACTGTACTATTTCAGCTAACTTTTACCTTTATTTACAACACTTTCAGTAAAAAGTTTTCAATTTCAGCAAAATAAGTTGTTCACAAACAGACACTTAAGTGCATAAAAAGTGCATCTTGCTTTAAATATCCCAGCACATACAAAATATGACCCTACCGTAGAATTATTATGGCTTTATTTCTTAGATGGTCTTGTTTGTCTTTTAAATTTTTGGGACAAAGCTTTAGTGGCCTTTAAGTAGTTTGTAATGCTATAACCTAAATTGCCACTATTAACCTTAATTATTGTCATTGTTGAAGGCCAAGGAAAAGTAGTTCAAAGAATTAAACCTTGTTTTTACATTATAATGAATAAATTTTGTTTAGTACAGGATCTCAAGATTGGAGTGAAGCTCAGGAGCAGGTTTTCGAGAGACATAATGCAGATTGTTAATTTTAACATTCTTCACCCTTTATATAGGATATTTAACCGGCTTATTCTTGGTCGTGGATATGGTATGCCACTATATTACTCTTTCAGTCTAGAATTAGTCCTAATCTATGTTAACTCTATAAATAGAGTTTCTGTATGTATTTTTACTCTATGAGCTTGAAATACAAATTTAGCACTATTTAGAAATCTCTCTCTCTCTCTCTGTTTTAGAATCTGCCATTATTGAACACCTTCAAGCTCATAATCTCACATGGTATCAGAGCCACAATCCATGGCTTCAACAACACCAACAGATACTACACCACCACAACGAACTCCTACGATTCTCACTACTACTCAATCACAATCACCTTTATTACTCCTATCCAATATGTCTAACCTGATGTCAATCAAGCTTGATTAAACCAATTATATTCCAAGGAAGCACCGGCTGATCACTATTCTTGAAGCTTATTCTCTGATTGAGCACATCGACGGCTCTACATCTTATCCTTGTCAGTATATTCTTGATACTCAAGGAAATTTAACTACAAATCTGAATACTGATTTTCTGGCCTAGAGAACAACAACAAAGCTTTGCTTTCTTTGATCAACTCTACTCTGACTCCACAAGAGAAGGGGAATTATAATTTGCAATTATTTGCTTTAATTTCATTCCTCTCTTCATAGTACATAAATAATAGACAAAACTACATTATTAGTCATTAAAGTTTACTTTCAGAGTGCAATTGGTCTCTTAAGTTTTAAGTAAGTTTTATTAGTCACTCAAGTTTCAATAATGAGCATTGTTAGTCATTTTGTTAACTATCATTAATGTTATTGCTTATTTAACTAATAGAATAGTGACATGGGTCAAGAAACGTGGAGGTTCGGGCAGTGAAATGGAGGCTTGGACACCGACGAAGAGAAGTATATATAGGAGACAGGCACTCTGACGTGGAGGACTTGCTTGCTACTGATCTATTGTTTGTTTGTTTTTAAATTAGTGTTTCAAGGGTTTTTCAAATCTTAATGAATTTTTTAATTTAAAATATGATATATATATATATATATATATATATATATATATATATATATATGACGTGGTACTATAACACTCCTATAATAAATAAATAAATAACACTAATGACAATTAACAAAAGAACTAAAGATGATCATTTTTTAAATTTAAATGACCAATAAAACTCATTTAAAACTTAAGAAATCAATTGTGCTTACAGAATAAATTTCAAAGATCAATAATATAGTTTCGCCTAAATAATAGTGATAGCGAAATAACTATATATCCTCACAAAAAAGAACTAACTCCTCTCAATACTAATTTGAAACAATAACAACTTAATCTACAACTGCTTACTATCCTCGTCTGATGCTGCATATTTATTTAAACTCAAACTTCATCTGTTGCTGCATATTTAAATTCAAACTTTATTTGCTGCTGCATAAATTTGAACTGATCTGCTGCAAGCCTTATCCTTATTTTTACTTGTGTTGTCTAAATTTCGGACGTAACAGTACTTGGTATAAAATTTTACGCCATCAAATTTATAAGCAACAATCAAACTCTCTCTAATCTATCTTGTGTGTATATTTTAATGCAGTTTGTAAAAAATAGCCTGCCGCAACACTTCTGTCATCAACTCAACAAGGAGGGCAAGACCCCAGAAGAAATCTTCAATGAAACCCACATGGACCTTTACAGGGAGGGAGGCGAATGGCTGAAAAGCACTTCAAACTCCACCAATTTATCTTCCTGATATATAACTTGAGCAAAGAAAAATATCTCATTTTTCTTTTTCACTCTCTCACACTCACTATGTTTCTCTCTATCTTTTCGAACTGCACCTCGTGAAACTCTCACTTGTGTTTTTCTCCCATTGGCCGAATGGCCCTCTCTTGCTTCAGCTCTCTCACAATAGCCAAAAACAGCTCTCTCACAATAGCCAAAAATTGACTCTCTGTTTCAACTATACACTCAAGGCCGAATGACCCTTGCTTTTTGCTTCACCCAATTTTCTTCTTCCTTCCACCGAAAAAAACCTGCTCAGCTTTGCATTAAACCAAAAGCTGACTTTGGAAGCTTGAGGAAGCAAGCTCATTAATTGAGCTTTGACAAGGCATGTTGGCTGGAATCAAAGGGTGTCACGTGCACCTAATGCATACTTATTTGGCATTTAACAGCCACATCGTTAACATATTCAAATGATACAGAGAGGGTTTGGATACCATGTCTGCGTCTGCGTTTAGGGTTTTTTGCGTTTCTTTTTTTTTTAAAAAGACCAGCGCTTAGTGCACTGTTCATGAGACGTGAACAGTGCACTAAGGCATATAAAAATAAAAAAAAAATTAATTTTTTATATATTTAAAAATTATTTTACTACCGTGTTTTCAGTTTTCAATAATAAATTCTATCCAAACAGGCTCATATTCATACCTAAGGTTAGGAAAACAAATCAAAATTTTAAAATTTTAGGGGTAAATTCAAATTACCCCAAACAGTGTAATTTGCTATTTGCTCTCTCTCTCTCTCTCTCTCTCTCTCTCTCTCTCTCTCTCTCTCTCTATATATATATATATATATATATATATAAACAAACTCAATTATCAATCTATTGATGATGTGACTTGAATCACGTTCATTTTTTTTTTTTTTTAATAATATCAATTAATGATTATAACACTCAGATGGTGTATGGAAGATAAAACGGAGGCATGAACATTCTGTTCAAATCATGAAAATTCTTTTGAAAATTGCAATGGACGTTCAGTGGGACTTTTCAAATGGGGCAAACCGTCCGCAAACAATGAAGCAGCAGGAAACTGGGGGGGCACCACCACCACCATCATCTCCGGACCTTACAATAGACAGTAACGCTGCCACCGTTTCCCAAACTGATTTAAAAGAGAAAAAGAATGAAAAAGGTAATTCGCTATTCTCCTAGTCTGTGGTTTTAGCAGAAAAAAGGGGCCTAAATTGGCCAAGATAGAAAACACCCTCACTTATTTTACTGCCAGGAAAAGGGAAAACGCCTGAAACAGCAAATATAGAGACGCCAATATTGGTTGGTACAGCGAATGGTATTACAGAAATGGTCGAGCAAATACTGCTACAATTCCCCTTGGCCATCAATGAAAAGAGTGAAGGTAAAAATATTGTGCTTTTGGCAGTGGAAAACAGGCAACCACAAGTGTTACAGCTACTGCTCAAGAATAAGTTTGTGAAACACAAACTAATTCATGAAGTGGATATAAACGGAAACAACACACTGCATCTGGCAGCAAAGCTAGGAGAGCAGAAGGTTTGGCAAATACCTGGGGCAGCATTGCAAATGCAGTGGGAAGTCAAGTGGTATGAGGTATATTATTATCAAAACCAGCAGCTTCACCTTGAACTTTATTAAACAACTTACTAAGGAATTTTACCAATGCTCACAGTGTAATAGCACATTGTAGCAATTGCCACCGTCCTACAAGTACCTAATATGAACGTGGATGGCAATGGGAATGGGAATGAAGGGAATTGATGTGGTTATAATGAAGTTTTAATTATTCAGTAAGGACTGGTTTGATTTTTAACTGTAGGGAGGCCGTTCTCCTTCTAGAAAAGAGAAGGAGAATTAGAATTTGCAATTATTTGCTTTAATCTTATTCCTTACTTTATAGTACATAAATAATAGGCGAAATTATATTATTAGTCTTTAAAGTTTATTCTATGAGTGCAATTAGTCCTCTAAGTTTCAAGTGAGTGGTAGGTTTCAGTTAACTAAACTAGTAAAATCTCTAATGGTTGAATAAGAGGTCTGGAGTTCAATTTTCGCTTACACCAAAAGCTAATTAGTGTCTTAATCTAATAATAAAAAACTATGACCGGGGGCAGATGCCATAATTGAAACTTTCTCAACAAAAAAAAAAAAAGTTTCAAGTGAGTGTTATATATTAGTCCTTCAAGTTTCAATAATTACCATTGTTAGTCATATTTTTAACTATCATCAGTGTTATTGCACTAACGGAACAGTGACCTGGGTCAAGAAGTGTCGAAATGGAGGCTTGGACACCAACGAAGAGAAGTGTAGGACACAGACACACTGACCTGGAGGACTTGCTTGCCATTGATCTATTGTTTGTTTGTTTTTATTTTGTGTTTTTGTTTTTAAATTAGTGTTTTAAGGGTTTTTCCAAATCTTAATGAATTTTTTAATCTAAAATATGATATATATATATATATATATATATATATATATATTTGACGTAGTACTATGACATATCAATTAAAAAGATGCCATATCATTGTTACACATAGTAGTTAATATCACTCCTATAATAAATAATTAAACAACACTAAGGACAATTAACAAAAAACCTTACAGTGTTCATTTTTATAAAATTCAAAGACCAATAATATAGTTTCGCCGAAATAATACTGATAGCGAAATAACTATATATTCTCACAAAGAGGGACTAACTCCAATCAACACTAATTTGAAACAATAACAACTTAATCTAAAGCTGCTTACTATCTTCGTCTGATGCTGCATATTTATTTAAACTCAAACTTCATCTGTTGCTGCATATTTAAATTCAAACGTCATTTGCTGCTGCATAAATTTGAACTGATCTGCTGCAAGCCTTATCCTTATATTTACTTGTGTTGTCTGAATTTCGGACGTAACAGTACTTCGTATAAAATTTTACGCCATCAAATTTATAATCAACAATCAAACTCTCTCTAATCTCTCGTGTATATATTTTAATGCAGTTTGTAAAAAATAGCCTGCCGCAACACTTCTGTCATCAACTCAACAAGAAGGGCAAGACCCCAGAAGAAATCTTCAATGAAACCCACATGGACCTTGTCAGGGAGGGAGGCGAGTGGCTGAAAAGCACTTCAAACTCCTGCTCTGTTGTGGCTACACTCATCGCTACTGTTGTCTTTCCCGCGGCAACCACTGTCCCTGGTGGTATCAATGATCGTAGTGGCATGCCAATCCTCGTAGAACATCCAGCGTTCACATTATTTGCTATTGCCTCACTTGCTGCTCTGTTCTTTTCTATCATGGCCTTGTTCTTGTTCCTCACCATCCTCACCTCCCAATACCAACAGAAAGATTTCCGTAGCCATGTGCCGAGGAAACTTCTGCTTGGCCTAACATTGCTCTTTGTTTCCATTGGGTCGATGTTGATTTCTTTCTGTGCGGGACAATTCTTCTGGCTAGAAGGTAAACTGAAAGATACGGCGTTTCCTGTATATACGATGATATGCCTGCCGATAATCCTTTTATCCATTGCACAGTTTCCACTCTACTTCCAAATTTTAAAGGCTACTTTCAAGGTCCTTCCGCCGAGCTATGGGGCGGTTTCTCTCTAGGGTGTTTCGTCTACATTCTACAACTTTGAGTTGGATCGATGATTTCACTTTTTCTATTTTTCGAGTACTATGGTTTCTTCATGGTTGAAATAAGCTATTTGTTTTTAGGTGTTCTGTGTTGAGCAGCTAGATCTGCTTTTGTGTATCCGAGTGCGTGTGTTTTCGCTGGACTTGGGATTTTAAGCTTCAAAAATGTTTGATTTACGAGCATAATTATTGAATAAATAAGTGTTTATGTTGACTCTCTCTATCTGTGACTGAACTTCTTTATTCAATTCATTTGCTTCTAATTCATTGCTTTTAATTAATTATATAATTTCTATAGCACGAAGCAGATGTAGTTGTGAGTAATTAGACGGTTTCTTTATTCAAATCATTTTGCTTTCTAATTATATGGTTTCTTCATGGTTGAAATCAGCAAATGTAACTGAAAATGAATGGAAAATAGATTTATATCGACCTCAATTTCTAGACCTCTAGCATCAGGAAGAGAGAGAACGTTCTCTGAGCAGAGAAGAGCCTTTGAATCACCAGCATTGACTAATAGAATTTTACCATATAACAAATCCTTCAAAAGCCTCTTTTCTGGAACCCTCGTGTAATTATAGAATGACCCAAAACAATTTAAAAATTGAAAGAGCACTACCAAAAATTCCACCATCTCAATAACAGAGATGGTGGAATGGCGCAAATCCTAGTGCTATGTAATGTTAAAGGAATTGATTAAAATTTTTAAACTTAAAGAGGGTAAAATTAAAATTACTCTAAACTTTAAGGTTGTGATTTGTAAATTAGTCTCGTTAGAAATAAACAAACAAATAAAAATACGACTCAAAGCCTCAAACGCTACCAGCTTGTCCACGTCTTCTTTGTTTCCACTGATCTTCTATTTAATCTTAATCAGACAGTTGCATGATGGTTAATAATCACATTCATAGGTTATTACTATTATTATTATTTATTTTTAATCTAGGTAATCATCATGATTAGATGCAATAAGCATATACTGTAAGAGCCCCTATTTATATCCAATAGTATTGTGTCTAGTGACCACACCATATATTTTTTTGGCGAAAAACCCATTTTTGTCTCTATATTTTCACACGATTCTCACTTTGGTCTTTATCTTTTATTTTCACCGCTTTTAGTCTCTAAAATCAAAAATTGATCTCGTTTTTGTCCCTACCGTCAATGCTCTAACGGCAAAATCCTAGGTGGCAGACGGAACAACCTACTAGCTGACGTACGGAGCTGATGTGGCGCTGATGTGGCAATTAAAATATTATTTTAAAAAATTATTTGGCATTTTTATATGCCACGTCAGCATTTTAATTATTATTTTTAAAACCATGTTAGAAAATTTAAACCAAAAGAGAAAATAAATTAAAAAAACAAAACTTAAATCTAATAAAAAAAAGGTTTCAAAAAAAAATCTAATTAAAAAACAAAACTTTAATTTCTTAATTTTAATTTTAATCTCTCTCTCTCTCTCTCTCTCTTACATTTTTCCTTAGACCCAACAAATCAAACAGTCCTAACAACATTAATGGCGTCCGAGATTGACAATTCTAGATCCGGATCTACAACCAACGGCGAATCTCCTCCATGTGTGCCATTGGAATCATCGGCCAAGACGATTCCTACCTGACCGAGTTTTTACTCAACAAAGGCTTTGAGGTACACAGCTTGATCCAAAGGTCCTCCAACTTCAACACTTTGTGAATCAACCACATCTACATCGACCCCCACAATGCCCACAAGGATCGAATGAAGCTCCACTATGCTGACCTCACCGATGCCTCCTCTCTTTGTCGCTGGCTCGACATGATTCTCCTAGACAAGGCTTACGACCTCGCTGCCCAATCCCACGTGGCTATCTCATTCGAAATCCCAGATTACACCGCCAATGATGTTGCCACTAGGTTTTTTTTTTTATGTCAGTTTGTTGATTTTTCTGGGTTTATGGGTTTGATTTGTTGGAGGTTTCGGTGGAGGATGGTATTTGGATGGAAAATGGGAACATCACTGGTGGTGGTTGTGGCATGCATCAAGAAGAGAATCCATTGCCCATGAGTGGGTATCTGGGTTTGTTTGAGACTTGTGTGACTAAGTTTGTTCAGATTTGGGTATTCTTGCTCTTGTTCTGGGTTTGTTTGTGTTTTTGATTTCTCAAAGAGAATGTGGAGTTGTTTGTTTTTTGTGGGTTTTTTTTTCAGTTTTTGTTTTTGAAGAAAAATTCTAGGTTTATGGGTTTGCTAGAGATGGAATTGGTTACTAGGTTTATGGGTATATTTCTTCGATTTATTTATGGTTTGGTTTGGTTTCTTGGATTTTGTAAAGTTTTTTAGACCCCTTTAAAGCACAATTGGATTAACCTAGTTAATCAGCCAAGTTATTACTTATTCCAAATTCCAGATTTAGGTTAACACAATCATATAATCATATCATGCAAAGCAGAGGAAATATAAAGAACACAATGATATGATGACCCAGGAAAACTAAACCGGTAAAAAACGTAGGGAGAATTTAACCTAGCTATCCTCAAAGTAAAACTGAATTCACTATGAAAGAATCGAAATTTGTACAATAGCGACTTAGGCCACTAACATTCTATTGCTAGCCACCAGTAGAAAACTTACTGACATGATCACGTGCACGCTCCAAAACCACGGACTCCTTCTTTCTTGGATTCTCCAGCAAGTACAAGTACTCCTGCTTGTGTATCTTTAAGCTCTATTCACACAAACAGCAATATGAGCAACCCCAAAAATATGGCTAGGGTTTGCCTTTTATACCTAGGGCACATAAAACCCTACACGTCATATGGACTTAGGGCTAAGTTGGAAATTCTGCAGAAAAAACAATCTGCATGATTTTCGATCGGTCAAGTCTAATTCTCGATTGATTGAGCCAGGTAGATTTATACAGTAACTTCTGCAGTTAACTCGATTCCAACTTTACATGAATGACATACTTTGAGTAAGTCTAAAACAAGACTAAAGACCTGTTTGATCATGGTTTGCCAATAATACACATTAGAGTTCTAATACATTAGTTTCTAAGTACTTAGAACCTAATAAACTCCCCATTTGGCAATCCATGACAAAACACAACTAAAAGCTCAAAGATTATAAAGAAAAGCCCTTTACAAAAAAATGCCCATTATAGCAAATCCAATCCTTACTACTATCCATCAGTTGCAAGTGTAGACAGCAGCTCAATTGAATCAACCTATATATTTCCTGAAACACTAAACAAAATGCATAAACGTATGTGTGGAAAATACATGTAAACAAAATAAAAATCTTGATTTCACAAAACACAAAATATAGACAAATATCAATGAATAACTCATAAACATAAGTCAATAAGCAGTGAAACAAGAAATATATATAAAAATAAATGTATCTCCCCCTAACATGAATTCATCAAGAGCCAAAAAATGTAAATACAAAGTGAAGCACCTAGATATAATCTAATCTCCACAGGCTCATAAAAACAAACTCTCCTCCTAACTACAAAAAAAAAAAGTACTCAAAAGTATTCAACTATACTCCCCCTTTTTGTGACGGAATGCCAAAGGGCAATCAGAATCCATCATCAAAAGAAGGTGGCAAAGATGACGTGGTATTTTCATATCAAGATGACATAAGATACATTCTTCTTGGTATTCCCTATGTCCCTGAAGTGTGGCAACCTGGCAGTTTAGTCTTATTTTGAAGAGATTCAGAGAAGATAACCCACTCAGAACATTCAGGAGACTCTAACACAGTAGAAATGCCACCTTTGTCAAATGCCATCATACACGACACAGATACTCCATATGAAGATGGAATTGCGACAACAAAAATTCCTAACCAGAGTACTGAAAATTTAAAACCTTACATCATGAAGTGGACAGTAGAAATTTACTCCTAAGAAAAAAGCAATACCAAAATTCATACTGAGAAACACTTTAAACTCTTCAAAAATCATACTAACTACGTCTTTAAAAGTTCATTTTTTGGCACCCTATAATCATGAGAACATGGCATCCTATCTTCTCAGTCTATCAGTTATAGAGTCATGCAAAAATTGATTCTAAATATAGATTTCTCAAGACTCATATGATATGTTTAGTTGGCATTTTTAATACATGAGCAAAGTTTTGGCAAGTAGTGGTTGTAAAAATATTGCACATAAATGATATAATGACCGGTTAAAGAAATACCAACCAAACTTATTGACATTTGAGAGATACAAATAGATTAAATTGACCAAATACTAGCACATAAGCCACTTAAATTGCTAATAAAAACTGTTATTTTAAGATGAACAATTAGGACAAAAATATTTTGTGCTACTCTGTTGGTTACTACTTCTTCAAAGTTTTTCCAACAATGCAAAATATGAATATTGTGGGTGGGCCAAAAAGAGGAAGCCCATTCCCGAAACAATTTTGGCCCATTTTAGGACTGTCTCGGCCCTAGATGGGTCCATGCTAGCCAAGAGTAGAAGGAAGCATCCTAGGAAAGGGACCCCACCTTAGCAAAACTTTCCAACAAAAGCTCATATAAGCTGAAGACATAAGGTAATGCCTTGGAGGAATCCGCCAGCCAGACACAAGAATCGGCGTCGGGCACAAGTTACTAGAGTGTCACCTCGACGGCAAAAAGTGGATCCCCTCTCTAACATGTGACATGACATGGTGGAACAGTGAACAAGACTTAAGAAACCACCCAGACCTCATAGGTGGAGGGACCCACCGTCAGACCGAATATTCCCTCATCATGATTTTCCCTCTAAAACAAGGGTATAAACTGGGGAAGAGGGGAAAAGATCAGGAGTTGGAACAAAATTAGGGAGAGAGATATACGAGAGGAAGCGAGAATACAATCTGGGGATCTTTGAGGTCTTGCTTGAACCTCAAATAGGGAACTCGGTTATAGCGAGGCCTTCTTGGCTAAGCCTACTTCGAGGCAGTCCTATAGAAACCAAAATCGAGATGTGATCCATCATAGTTTAAATCACTCTACATGTCTCCCATATTTTAAGACTACAAATAAATTGAGGACCCAAATCCCAGAAAGCCCAGGGATTTCGGGAAAGAGCCACCACAAATGTAATCTGTCTTTCCACTAGCCCTTACAGCCCACGCAAAAACAGAACATGAACCACATACAATTATGGTAAATTTATACTAGGAACTGATCAATTAGACATTTTTGATTTATGCACAATGGTGGTATTTTCTTAAGCTACATACTAGTTTTAAGACAGTGGCAAATGCTTACATTAGTAAAAGAGTATCATAAGAAACCCTTTAATTATACAATATACTATCCCAAAACTGTATGTTATATTAAGCATTGCATGCTTAAATATCATCATGAATTCTAGTACTCCTTTTCCCTTTTCTGCCCTACACTAGGGGCAAAGGCAACTTTATATTTATATTTTCAGGAAAAAAAAAAAAAAAAACATGTTAGACTAGAGAACATGTTCACAATCACTTCTAAATCGCACATAAAAAGGTCTCTAATAAGTAATAAGTAAATTCTCTCTCACACACATACATATATATAGTTTCTAGAAGAGAGCAAAACTAAATACACTAGAAGTCTGTCTAGTCTATTGGAAACCCATTCTCTATTTTTGCCAATAAATTAAAGAACTCTATCGCCCGAATAGCCAAAGAGTCCAAATGGAAATTTGGGGTGTTTAGATTGCAGTTATTTTTTAAAAGCAATCAAGACAATGGTTATATACAACTTCATTTGTATATTGCTATTATCTTAGTGCTTTAGATTGATTTATTTTGTCAATTTGTTTGAAGTAATCAAATTAGATGTTTAAATTTAATGTATTTAGATTAATCTTTTACTTTGATTTTTAGTAACTATGAATTTGTAATTTTTGTTTCTTTATTTTAATGATATAACATATATACTTGTAGCTAATTCATAATTGAAATCATGAAAAATCGTGAGCATGATAATGAGTCCGTATCAAATTCTAAACGAACTCATATTGAGATAGATTTTGCAGTATTACCCCCTGAACTGAAATCTCGGTTCCGCCATTGACTCCACCATTGCTTTTAATTTTGGGGTTTTGTTAGAGGCATGAAGTGCCCGTTTAGAATGGACTTATAAGCTAGCTTAGAGCATTCACATCAGTTTGTCAAAAAATTTATGTTTATTTTAGCATAAGAACCTTCTTTTTTATATTTTACACAACCACTTTTACAAAACACCCATATCAGATTATCTATTATGCACTCCATTTTATATAAATGATCTTTTTTTATTACTACTTTTTTACTTTATAGTTGTTGTTCTTCTCACATTCTCTATCATATTTTTCTAAAAAAATGAATAACGTTCTCTCTCATCTCTCTTCTCTTTTGAGCACCACAAAGACCAAACCTCCATGGCTGGACCTTTATGGCCACCATAAAGACTGAAACCCACATAAATCAAACCCTTTCTTTCTTTTGCCCCTCGAAATCTAAACTCCAAGTAGCCTAGACCACCATCGCCGAACACCATGGGTTCAGCCAATTGACCACCATAAGTCGCTGGAAAAGGTTCTTACCTTCAGGTTCTCTCTTGGGTTTGGGGATTTTGTTTTTTTTTTAATTTGTTTGAGGCTTAGTGACTTGGTGATTTTGTTTTGTTGTTGGTGTTCTAAGTTGTGGGTGTAGTTTGATTTGGGTTTTAGGGTTTGAGAAATGTGAGATTTTTGGCTTAAGTGTGGTGGCTAGACGGTGGTGGGCAATTGACTGGCTCTGTCTTGTCTAGAGAGAGAGAGAGAGAGAGAGAGAGAGAGATGGAGATGGAGCAAGAGCAGGAGTAGAGGATGGAAAAGAGTGAAGGGGAGAGAGAGAAGGAGAAGATATGACGTGAGAGAAAAATAATAATATTATATTAAAATACACAGTTACAATAACCGTGTATATTTATATGGTTGCTGTGGCAAATGTGTAAATATACACATCTATACAGTCATTGATGTGTATGAATTTTAGGTCATATTATGTAAATTTTACAACTTTTTGTATTTTGCACTCACTAATGTGAGTGCTCTTATTGTTTTTTTTTTTTTTTCTATTATTTGTGGATCTCACATGAGTTACCTATTTATTTTATTTAACTTTTGCTTATTTTTTTTGCTATTTACATGTCTCAATTGAGTCACTTATTTATTTTATTTTTTACATTTTATCTACAATTCTTTAAATAAAAAGTTAGATAAATTATTCTCAAACGGAAATGTAAAGTTTGTATTGGGTCCCACCACAATAAAAGCAAAAAATGGTGTTATGTGAAATTTTATTTAGGCAACCCACATTTAAAAAATCATTGATTTTTCCATATTCCCCACGCAACGTTTAAGGTATTGCTCCTATAATGACCCCGTCCTAACTATGCAGATATTGTCTGCTTTGAGGTGGGTCGTTACAGATGGTGTCAAAGCTATGCCTTAGCCGGAAGTGTGGGCCCCACATGCGAGGACACGTGTGCCCGTAAGGGGTTGGATTGTAGAGACCCAAAAGGGGGGGGGGGGGTTTGCAATCCATGGGGATGTGCTCCCACATCACCTAGGGAAGCACATGAGGATGTGCTTATAAGGAGTGACTTTCTTTTAACGTGTAGAGTCATTTCCCCCCGCTGTTGTGTGCTTTGAGGGTGGAGAACAAAATTGTGAGGAGTATGGGCCCTAAAGCGGACAATATCTACATAGTTGGGATGGGGTCGTTATACCTCCACTAGGCAAATCATAACACAAAAATACAGGGAATGTGTGAAAATGCTAGTGTAACTCTCAAGATTGAGACTTGAGAAACTTTTATGTGAAATTAGGGTGATTTTTATGTGACAAAGTTTGGCTATAACTCCCCGTAAAATAATTAATATGATTATACATTTTTAAAAATATAACAGTTAGAATGCATATTTTTTATGTTCTCAACATGCATATCAAATTTGTTGCTAATCAGATATTATTTACTATTCAATTAATAAATTTATTTTTTATGCATAATTTTAGACTACAAATTTTGAAATTTAAATATTTGATTGATAACCATTAGAATGCATATTCTTTATGTTCTTAACACACATATCAAATTTATTGCTAATCAAATATTATTTACTATTCGATCAATAAATTTATTTTTATGCATAATTTTAAACTACAAAAATTTGAAATTTAAAAATTTGATTGATAATATAGCTATTTATTTTTCATATTATGAAAATTTTGCAAGCATGAACAATATAAGAAGAAAATGTAAGGCAAAATCGCACTTTTGGTCCATACATTTTGGGCAAATTCTCGTTTTGGTCCCTATTTTTTAGTCGTGCTTGAGTCCCTAAAAATGAAAAACTGTGTTGATTTTGGTCCTTACTATTAACCCACTAACAGAAAATTCATACTTGGCAAACTAAGTACATAGATAGAAAGTTAGATGTTGACGTGGCTAACAAAATAATTATTATTTTTATTTTTTTTTTTAAAATGCCAAGTTAGCATTTAAATAAATAAAATATCACAAAAAATAAAAAATAAAGTTCTGAATTTCTAATTTTTAAAATTTAATTAAATTAATTTTTTTAATCTTTATTATGAAATTGTTTTCCACTTTAGTTTTAAAACTATTTTTTGAGTATGATATTTAATCATTAGACCACCAATCTGAAATTACTTTTTGAGAGAGATATCTAGGTTTGGAGAGAGAGAGAGAGAGAGAGGGAGAGAGAGAGAGAGAGGGGCTAAGATGCAACCGGTGGTGGTTTAGCTTCTCCCTCGCCCAGCGGTGAGTAGATCAAGGAGCTGATCTTTGAGGTTTTGATCATGGAGGCCATGGGGTCTTGATGCAGAGAAAACAATTGGCAACATAGATCGGTGGTTGGTGGCTTCTCCCCCTTGTGTGAGCTGTGAAACACAAAAATCGGTGGTTGGTGGCAGTGATGTTGTGAACCCCATATCGGTGGTGGTGGTTGTGGTCACCTTCCTTGCCATTCACCGCCACTAGCCAAAATCAAGGTGGTCTCCTTGATCTCTCATTTTATCTCTTCTTTTCTTGGACTTACTCACTCAATCTCTTCTTTGATTTGTGATGGTGTAGTGGGTTTGGGTTGTTTAATGTGTGGGCACAATGGAAATGGAGGAAGAAATTTTCCTTGGAATCCATCTGTGCTGCCATATATTAATTGATTTCTCGTCCCCAATTCTCCATCTAGCCTCTCTTTGTATAACATCTCACCCTTTAAGTATGCTCCTCCAAGCATATGATCCTCCCCTCGAATCCTTGGCCTCCATAATTGAACAATTTGGGAAAAAGCAAGCTTTGAACACCTTATAAAATAGAGATGATCTATTATGTAATAGGTGCCAAGTTTGCTTTGCCAACAAAGAGTCATTATATAGAGCCAAATCCCGAAATCCCATTCCACCCACCAATTTTGATTTTGTCAACTCATCCCACTTTACCCAATGAATTTTCCTACGGTCACCTTGTTGCCCCCACCAAAATTTTTTAATCATTGCTTCAATATCATGAAACAAACCCAAAGGAATTTTGAAGCATCCCATAGTGTATGTTAGGATTGCTTGAATCACAGATTTTATTAAGACTTCTCTTCCAGCTTGAGAGAGTAGTTTACCTTCTCAACCTTAAAGCTTTCTCCACACCCTCTCTTTAATATAATTGAAGCTTGATTTCTTTCCTTTCCCCACCAAAGATGGAAGCCCCAAGTACTTCTCATATTGTAAAATCTCTTGCACACCTAAGGTTTGTTTGATACTATTTAATATCATCCAAAGTAGACTTGCTAAAGAAGAGAGCTGCTTTTTCCCTGTTCACCTTTTGGCTTAAGGCCCTTTCATACACCTCCAAAATTTTTAGAACATTGGCACACTTTTCCACTTAAGGGTGTGTATGATTCGGGTTGGGCCAAGTTAAGCAGATTTTTTGACCCAACCCACCATGGTGAGTTAAAAAAACATCAACCCAACCCATCATGTAAGTCCAACCCAATCCACATGGGTCGAGTTGAACCCATGGGTTGGACAAATTTTTATTTATTTATTTTATTATTATTATTAAATTGAGTAGAAAATAAATAAATATAAATATATTTGAAAAACCCAAAGATTAGTATTAATGTAACTCCTTAAAGGAAAACAACATTAATGACTAAACAACAATAGTAATTTACTAGGGTTTGTGTGAATTAATTGGTTTTTATATAGGATAGGAAGAGCTAGTTATTTTAAAAAAAATTCATTAATTATATAATATTTTTTAAATATATATATTAAATATATGAATGAGTCGGTCGGATTTGGTGGGTTTGGAATTTTATGACCCAAACTCAACCCAACCCACTATCAAAAAAAATTTTGTAACCCAACCCACCAAGCCCTAAAAACCAACCCAACCCAGCGGGTTGGTTGGGTCGGGTTGGTTGCATATCCCTACTTCCGCCGTTGCCCTGCAAAATAAGAAACTATCAACTGCAATTAAAAAATGAGTTAATTTTGTACCCCTCCTACTGAGAGAGAGAAGCCATGAATATCTCCATTCAATTAAGCCTTTTTGATCAACCCATTCAACCCTTTAGTACACAGCAAGAAAAGAAAGGGGGTTAGAGGGTCATCCTGTCTAATATCTCTAGATGGCTGAATAAGGCCTCTTGGTTCCCCATTCACTAAAACAAAATATATCACAATTTTAACACAAATCATGGTCAAATTAATTTATCTCTCATTGAACTCCATCTTCCTCATGATTTCCTCAAGGAAAATCCATTCAACCCGATCATATGCCTTGCTCATATCCAATTTAAAGAACATGAATCTTGAGGAATCAAAATTGTACTTTTGTAAACCATGTAGTGTTTCAAAGGCAACTAAGATATTATCAAAAATCAATCTATCTTTGGTAAAAGCTGACTGGTGCTTAGTGACAATTGTGGGAAGGATGCTTTTTAATTGATTGGTTAAAATTTTACAGAAAATTTTATACAACACATTACAAATACGGGCAAAATTGACTAATATATTCAAGTTTTTCAGTCTTTGAAACGAGCGTGATAAAAGTATAATTTACGGGGTGGGATAAGGTACATGTTTTTAGTCAAGATAAAATGGAGGAGGTCACATCCTTGTTTACAATCCCCAGAAGGATTGGTAGAAGAGAAGTAGCATTCCATCTGGACCCATGCCTTAAGTGAGGTCATCTGAGGTGACAATTCCTCAAGACCCTTTGTTATTTTGTGTTGTGGTGGACCCAATGAGGTGTGTCTCTTCTCTTTCAATTAAAAAAATCAGTGCATGTAGCGAGACTCCGCCATGGCTATTAATTTTGGAGTTATTAGAGAGACCTTTTTTCCATGAAAATTAGGGTGATTATTAACATGCCTCAGACTTTTTCGTTAATTTCGTGTTGTGTACCCAAGGAGACGTAATTTTTAAAAGTAAAAAATCAGTGTTTATAGCTGGACTGTACCATGGCTTTGAGTTTGAGTCCAAATCTTCTGTCTCACTTTTCCTGCTCCACTCTATACTCCACCAATAAAAACTTGACACGTGTTCATCTAATTAATTAAATATTATAATTATTGACTTATTAAATGCTACCGTTATTAATTAATAGTAGTATTTAATTAATTAGGTGAACACGTGTCAAGTTTTTATTGGTGGAGTATAGAGTGGAGCAGGAAAAGTGAGACAGAAGATTTGGACTCAATTTTGGAGGCTTGCTAGCTGGAGGCATGTAAAACATAACGGAATGACTCTTGTTGTGCGTGGTGAATTCCACCACAATAAAAGCAGAAGATGTTGTTAGGTGAAATTTATTTAAGCAACCAACATAAAAAAAATTATTGAATTTTTCGTATTTCACACCCATAACATTTTAGGTAGTGCTCCACAAGGCATATTGTTAAACAAAAATACGGGAAATGTGTGAAAAGTTTGTGTAACTCTAGGAGTTGAGAGATTTTTTCGTGAAAATTAGGGTGATTTTTAACATGCCTCAAGACTTTTTCGTTAATTTTGTATTGTGGACCCAATGAGGTGTATTTTTTTATAAGTAAAAATATTGGTGCCTATAATTGGACTCTGTCACCGCTTTTAATTTTGGAGGAGTAATTTTAGGACCACAAGTTATTTCATAATATTTTTGTCACAATTTTGACGTGATAGATTGTGAGTGGTTAATTATTATTTACATATAAACTCACAATTGTTTTTACCAATTACACTTTACCACGTCATAATTGTGACAAGAAATTGTAAAAAATTATGTGGTCCTAAACCTTTTCAAAATAAAAATTTTTAATAAATTTTTACTCTAATCTAATCTTAGTATAAGTGTGTGAAGCTCTAACTCAGAAACTTGAATCCTAAACCATTGCTCTCTACAGTTGCGTTTGGATATAGTGTCCACGTCCACGTCCAGCATTTTTTTTTTTTTTTTTTTTTGAGTTCTAGTGGGTTTCGTGCATTGTTCACGGGACCTACAATTTTCTTTTTTCAACAAAATTTTCATTAAAAATGAATCTCACAGTACTATTTATACGTTTTCAGTTTTTTAAAAAATAAACGGTATTAAAACGCATAATACATATTATAAACATGGGCTACCGTGCGCAGTGATATATGTAAAATATTTTTTTTTTTTGTGAAATGATATATGTAAATATACGTAAAATATCGGAATGGCTTTTGATGTATGTGGTGGGTCCCACCACAATAAAAACAAAAGTTGGTGTCACGTGAAAATTTACTTATGCAACCAAAACCGGAAAAATCATTGAATTTTTCATATTTCACACAACAAAAACATGGGAAATGTGCGGAAAAGTTATTATATTTCTCAGGGTAGGTGTTAGGTGAAAATTTATTTATGCAACTAACACCCAAAAAAATCCTTAAATTTTTCATATTTCACACACGTAACATTTAGGTAGTCCTCTACTAGGAGAAATTATAAAGGTTTTATGGTGAACAAATGACGCGATATACTATTCTATTAAAATATTCTCACTTGTTTAAAATTGTTGAGTTAAAATTTTTTTAAAACAAAAATTGATTACTGATTCAGTAATTTTAAACAAGCGAACGTTTTTTAGTAAAATGATAAACAAGTAACGTGGTCTACTAGAAAATTGTATAATTTCTCCTATACTAGGCACATCATAGCACAAAATTGCAGGAAATGTGTGAAAAAGTTGTTATATTTCTCAGGGTTGAGAGACTTTTTCATAAAAATTTGGGTGATTTATTACATGTCTCAAGACTTTTTCGTTAATTTTGTGTTATGGTGAGACCCAATGAGGGTTTTTTTAAAAAAAATAAATTAAATTAAAGTCATATTAACGGATGCCTTTAAGATAATTATTAATAAACTATTTTTAAAAAGTTTACATAACATTTTTATGAGAAATTGAAAGAGTTGTCAAAAGATTAATTGTTTTTTTTCCTTTTACCATAAAAACTTACTTAAAATGGTTTACTAACAAATATCCTTAGGACATTCATTGACATTTCCCATTAAATAATCAGTGCATATAGTGGGATATCACCATGGTCCATGGCTTTTGATTTTGGAGGCGAGCTAGAGGCATGTAAATTGGTGTATTTAGTAAGGATGCAATGTAAAATAATTATTCCTCTATTTGTTGGAAAGTTCATAAAGAAATGAAATTGAATGGTAATTAATAAATCATAAAGGAATGAAAAAAATGGAAATGAATTATTTAAGTAATAGAAATGAATAGAATGGAATAAAGTAATATTTTTTGGATGTTTTAAAATAAAAGAAATTAAATGAACGAAATATATGTAACATATATATTTTGATAGTAACAAAGAAAGAATGGAATAGAATTATATCAAAACAACACTATTATTTTACTCCAATTTTAAAATAAAGTGTTGAAAACATAGGAGCATTTTGGGAGCATTGTTTTGAAATCCAAATTGTTCAATAAACTGGAAAAGAAAGAGTTCTATATTTCAAATGTATTTTTCATATCATAAACAAATAAAAATATTAAATCCTAAGCAAACATTATATACAATACACATAACAATATCATAGTTGATTGACTAATTATCATAAATTAAATTATTAAATTTACATTATAAATTAAATAAATGTGTACAATATCATACATTTTTATATAAATATATACAATATTATATGCTTTATACAAACGTGCATCACATGAAGTTATAATATTAAATTAAATATAACAAATACCAATAAAAATCTGATTTTTGTGGTACTTGGTAGTGTAGTACTCAATAAATTAAGTGGCAGGCCTTATTTACTAGGCTAGAAAAAGGAGATACTACCTTACCAAAAAAAGAGAGAAAGAGAGATCCCAGCGCCACTGCCCACTGCTTTGGAGAGATTCGGTCACCGGTCGTCAACTAGAGACTACAGAAGACAAGGACTGAAGCTGTGACTAGTGTCTGGCGACTTCTGAAGGCAAACTTTTGAGTTATTGCAGTGTGGACACTGGCTATGTAAGTGAAAATTGTTTGGTTTCTTCTTTTTCTATTTGGAGGGATCTAGTAAAAGGAATTTTTTTTTTTTTTTTTTGGTTCGTTGTATCTATTGGTTCTTCTTTTGAGGTTTTTTTAACAATGGCCAAAGTGATAATAAGGTACTGTAATTACCAAATTTTTTTTTTCTTTAAGCTGTGATCTGAACTGTGAGAACCGGTTATGGTTTTCAAACCCGGTGGCTACGGGGTGACAAATGTGTGAGTTGGGTTTTTTTTTTTTTTTTTTTTTTTTTTTTTTTTTTTTTTTATAATATAAAATTTTACTCTAACCTAATTTAAGTATATACGTGTGAAGCTCCCTCCTGGAGGTTTGAATCCGGCTCTTGTCCTACACTCTACAAACACTTATATACGTGGTGTGAGCATCGCACTAAGTGTGTATAGTGGTGGGTTGGGTCATAAATGGGGTGAGTATATAGTTAGCCATTTATGACCTGTTTATATATAAATTAATTATCCATTATTAACTTAATTCATTTAATTAATAACCCACCAATTTAACTCAATATGACCCAAATACCTTTGAAACTCCATGAATACCTTCTTGACCTCTAAAATACCTAAAATGACGCAAATACCCCTATACTTCCAAAATTACCAATATACCCTTGAACAACCGAAATTATCCTCAAAATCACTAAAATGAGGAGAATATTACCAAAATCTCTAAAATGAGCAAAATACTCATGAAACCTCTAAAATGACTAAAATATTCCCGATATCTCTAAAATCACCAAATATGCTTAAAAACCACTAAAATAACCAAAATACCTCCAAAATTCCTAAAATGACCAAAATACCCTCAAAACCAAAAAAGACCAAAATACATCCGAAACTTAAAAATAACCAAAATACCCTCAAAACCTAAAAAATAACCAAAATACCCCAACATTTAAAAAATTACTAAAATACTTCCAAAACCCTAAAAATGACCTAAATACCCTGAAATCTAAAAATGACCAAAATACCCTCGAAACCCATAGAATGACCAAAATGTCTCCGAAACCTAAAAATTACCAAAATACTCCCAAAACTCAAAAAATGACCAAAATATCTCTAAAATTTAAAAATTACCAAAATACCCCCCAAAACCCAAAAAATGACCAAATACCCCCGAAATCCAAAAAAATGACCAAAATACCCCCGAAACCCATAAAATGACCAAAACACCCCCAAAACCTAAAAATTACTAAAATACCCCCAAAACCCATAAAGTGACTATATCAATTGCTTATAGTGTAAAGCTAGCATTGTTGACCCGGGTTTGGCATTGCCACAATGCTACCGGTAGGAGTGACAATTTTATTCATATCCATGAACCCACCCATTACCCACCTTATTTGTATAAGTCTTAACCCAACCTACTTGAATATTTGGGTTAAATGGGTAAAGACCCATTTGGTTATTTAATTAGATAGGTCTAAATAAATAAATCCACTAATAAATTTGGTACTTTTTTGGGATTTTGGGGGTATTTTGGTATTTTTTTTGGGTTTTGGGAGTATTTTGGTCATTTTTTAGAAATTTAGATTTTATATTATTTATTTAAATTTTAGATGGGTTTAGTGGGTATTAGTGAATTTATCCATTTAGACCCATCTAATTAAATAACCAAATGAGTCTTTACCCATTTAACCCAAATATTCAAATGGGTTGGGTTAAGATTTATCCAAATAAGGTGGGCAATGGGTGGGTTCATGGATATGGATAAAAATTGCCACCCCTACTGGTGGCATTGTGGCAATGCCAAACTCGGGTCAACAATGCTGGCTTTACATTATAAGCAATTGATACAGTCACTTATGGCCAAGTAAAAAAAAGTCCCTCAAATTTAATTGAGGTTATTTCTTCCATTGAAATAGTATTAATTAACTTAAATATTAGTCAATAAGTAACATAATATTTTTTTTTATTAAATAAAAAACAAGAAAGAGAAAATGATCTGATTTAAACACTTTTATAACAAATTATAAAGCATAAATTCCAGAAACACCGCTTGAGGATTAGATTAATGACAATTAGGTCCAAGATATTTTAAAAATGACCAATTTGATCTTTAAAAGACAAAAAAAAAAAAAAAAAAAAAAAAAAAAAAAACCCTTACACCATTAACCATCTAAACGGCTAAGCCCTCCGTTACAGTTTTCTTTTCTCGTCTTTCTTCCTCATAGATAGACCTGCTCTCCCACTCTCCCTCTCGGTGGTTCCTTTGATTCTCACGGCCAAAACCCCACTCTCCCTCTCTAACCTCAGATTGCTACTATCACCACTAGCCATAAAACCTAGCCAAACCATAGCATCAAGACCTAAATCCAAAAAACTTATAGCATCCTCTACTACAAATCCAAAAAACAATAGCATCCTCCAATGCAAATCCACCACATACCCAAAACCACCACCACCACCACTGAAAACCATCGCTGGCCACAAAACCCAAAGAAAAAAAGATCCCCCAAAACCCATGACAACTTTAAGTCCGGCTAGCAGGGCCTCATACTTGGTCTCATTATTAAAAGCCCTGAAGCCTAACCTGAACAAGTGCTCTAGCTTTAGCCCTTCCGGGGTGATGGCCACGATCCTAGCCCCCGCTCCTGCCACATTGGATGCGCCATCCACAAATACTTTCCATGGCCTAACCTCCGCGAGGGAGACTATATCCGTACTTTTTGGCGAGAACACGACAATAAAGTCTGTAAGTACTTGTCCCTTCACCGAGTTCCTCGGCTTGTACTTGATGTCAAAAGAGCCTAGCCAAGTCCCCCACTTAGCTATCCTCCTCGTAAAGTCAGAACTTCTCAACAATGACTGAAGTGGGTACTCGGTCAGGATATGGATGGTGTGAGCCTAAAAGTAATGGGGCAATTTTCGAGTGGAATGCACGAGTCTCAGCGTCAACCAATGTCTTGCTGATGTAATAAACCGGGAGTTGTACACCACTATCCCTCAATAGCATGGCGTTGGCTGCATGCTCGGATACCGAGAGGTACATATACAGGTCTTCCCTTGGTTCCGGGGCTACCAACGTCGTTGCTTGCCCAAGGTAGTCCTTAAGATCTTGGAAGGCTCTATCACACTCCTTGTCCCATTGAAACCCCTTCCACTTCTTCAAAAGCTGATAAAATGGTTGGCACTGATTAGCAAACTTGGAAATAAATCGGTTGAGAGCAACCAGCATACCTGCCAATTTTTGAACCTCTTTTGCATTGCTCGGTGGTTTGAGACATAGCACGGCTTCAATCTGATCGGGGTTAATTTCAATCCCCTGTTTGGTAATCAAATAACCCAAGAACTTGCCAGACTCTACTTCGAAAGCGCACTTATCAACGTTGAGGCACAGTTGGTGTCACCCGAGTATTTCGAACACCTCCTTAAGGTTGTCAATAAACATTTTACCCAAAAGGACATCGCTATAGCTTTCATTCAAATAACTTATATGGATAATAAATGATAATTCACAAATAAATTAAATCAAAATGTTCTTATGTTTTTTATCTAATTAAAATGCTCTGTATCCTGTAAACATTTTAAACTTAGAACCAAGAAAAAAAAAAGGAGTCCTGAAAATTTGATGATGAAGAGAAGAGAATACTTACATAAGTGTTGAGCTGCCTAACAAAGCTTGAGAAATTGTTGTGCTTGAAGTGTTTTGGGAGGAGATTTGTGGAGAATGAATGAGGATCCCACACAACAAAGCTGGTACCTCCACTGTTCCAAGAGACTGTGATTGGTAGTTGGGTCATCCACCATGTCATAGGTCTTGGTCAGGAATGGTGGTGGCCCTGTATCATGAAGCCCCTCCATTGGCTGTGGTGGTGGCATCATCGGCGGCTGTGATGAACTTGATCCCAGGTACTCTTCTTTAATTGGATACAATGGATTCATTGCTAAAAAAAATTGATTGCCTTTGATTGTTATAGCAATTTTGTTACTTTTTAAATTTCCAAATCAAAACAGAGTCCAACGCAAATGCAAGATTGATTTTTTTTTTTTTTTTTGGATCAAATTTCCTGAAATCCCAAAAGAATCTTAATCAATAGGTTTGAAATTTGCAAAGAATAAGCTTAGTAAGAGTCCAAAGATGGAAATTTTAATTGGGTTTGTGTTAAAAAGCAAGAAGAGTAAACGAGCTAAAATAGTAATGTTAAGTTGCTGATACAGAGGAAACAGAGCTGAAAAAACTATAGCCTTGAATCCAGAAAAGTTATAAAGAAAATGAAAAAAGAAGAAGAGGATTTTGAAGCAGAACCCAAGTGAGAATCAGTGGTATAAATTGGAAATTCTGAAAGAGAAAGTGATGGTAAAGAATAAAAAGAGGAGGACAAAGTGAACCTTCAGATTTTTCTTCTTGAGCAGAGACACTTACTCTGTTTTCTTCTTGGGGAGGTAGTGTAGTCTGTTGACATGAAGTAGATTTAATTGTCACAAAGAAGCTAAAGAATTAAGTGTTTAAGGCTTTAAATAGAGTTAATGAGGCTAATTATAGAAATAAAAAAGTTACTATATATTAGAAAGTTCTAGACCTCTAGGAGTAGCAACTTGCAATTTTTTATAGTTTAGGTAGGCCTTTCTTCATTTGGCAAGTTGGGGGGACAGAGAATGAATGAGAGGAAGAGAGTGGTCCATACCTCATGGGAAAGTTCTGGAAGTTATACGGAACATGAAACTTATAAGTGTGGGATCTACTTCTATTAAATGGGTAATGTATAACTGTTATATATGATATTATCACCTAAATCTAAGAACATAATTTTTTTTTAAATCATAATTATTGACATGATAAATTGTATATAGTACAAAATGAAATTATGTTAATAACGGACGTAAGTGAAAATTATATTACTCTAATTATAATAGACCATATCAAAATTTATGAAAAAACACTAAAAAAGAAGAAGGTGCTTTTTAACATTATTCGTGATTGGATGAACTCGATCGATAAGAGAATAAGTTAACTTTGTTTATAATTGATTGGGTGACCTTTGATAATGAGACCTCACTTGAGAGAGAGAGAGGGAGGTAATGGGTTACCACATTTGGAAACCACTACTCGATTGAGCAGAAATCACAAATATAATAGAGGATTTTGGAGCTGTGAAGAGCATTTTGATTGATTAGTGGGGGGTAAATAAATTATAGGACACTAATATAGGAAAGAATATACGGCCTAGGTAGAGGAAGACACATGTACAAATTACAAAGTTCTTTGTATTAGGCTAATTAGATAAGCCAAGGTAAATGTAACATAAACACGTGTACTGCTTGATTTCACACATTCCTAATCAAATAAGGCACAGTAATCAATTGCAGCAAAATATCTTAGGGTCACATGTGGCAACCAACTAAAATGACACGTATGCACTTAGGAAGCAAAAGTACTTTTACCTCTATTTTTTCTTGTTTTTTCCCATGCACTTTTTTCTTTATAAAAAATGCCAAAAATATGTTGAAGAATATCATAAGAGTATTCTTGGGTCGTGGCATTCATATGAGGCGACATATGTATACTAACTGGATTTTCAAAGCGTGTTGAATCGTTAGTAATCGTTAGGTATGTTACTTTTTCTTGTTTCCTAGTCATATAAAGTAAATTGTACCAGCTTTTTAGGGACACTTAAAAATTATATAATTCATAAAAGAGTCACGTGGCAAAAACTTGAACTGGCACGTTAGTTGCTAAGTGAAAAAAGAATGCAATTTTTTTAAATTTATAATAATTTGATTTTCCAAACGTGTTGAATGTTAGTGATAGTTAGGTATGTTACTCTTTCTTGTTTCTTAATCATATAAAATAAATTGTACTAGGTTTTACAAATACTAAAAAATTATATACTTTATAAGAGGTATTTTATAATATAAAAAAAATATGTGGTGAAAACTCTAGGTGACACGTTAGTAAGTTCCTCGCAAAGTGAGAAAAGTGGGTAATTTTTGAAGTTGTGCTAAAGAGATGAAACTAGGTAATTTTGATTGGTGTGAAGTAGGGCAAAGAAGACCCCATGTTGTTATAGAATCAAGACACACTCCTCGTTTTCTCTCTCTCTCTCTCTCTCTCCTACAAGTTGCAATTATTTAATTCAATATTAGGTAAAAAAATTATATTATTGCATTAAACTATGAAAATGATAAGAATAAGTGAATAACACAAAAAAAAGTCTCACTACTTCCCAGGCAAGAGGACCACATCCATTTTTCAAATTATAATCCCACTAGAGATATGCAATACAACAATAGTTTATGATTTATCCAAGCAAATCTTCTACATTGTCTCGGAAGGTACTAGACTTCGTCATTTACAATGACTCAAGAGTCACCATTGCCATATGTTAAACCTTAGAGCAACCACATCAACATGTGTAAAGTCTTGCAAAATAGAAAAAGTTACCCATTTTACACATTTTAACCCAAAAAACTCTCACATTAGTGGGTGTAAAATTGTGTATTTATCCATAATTGCTATAGTAACCGTGTGTTTATGCACGATTACTATAGCTCTTGTATTTATTATTTTACATTTTTTCTCTCTCCTTCACCTCACTCTCTCATTTTCAGCTTCTTACTCTCACCGCTCTCTCTCTCTCTCTCTTTTATCTCTAGTCCCTCAATCCAGCCTCACCGACACGATCAGTACAGAAAGGAGAAGAGAAAAGAGATTAAAAGGATGCACTCTCTGCTGGTGGTATCAACGGTCTGGCAAACGGTGAGGTCGATCATGGAGGTTTTTCTGGTACCGTACTAGGCTTGAGCGATGACATCTTGGCCCTGGAGAATAGGAACTGTATTGGTTGATGTCGCGGAGCAAGTCGTCTTTGATTCCCATGTCTGCGAAGCTCATTACTACCTAGACCTCCTTTGAGGTCTTGAACATCAGTGCTGTGACTCACCGTGGGTTTTAGCGGACCATGTTTGCACTCCCGAGGTCTGACAAGGGATGAGGTGTTTTTAATTTTTTGTTTGATTAGTCTATTTGATTAGTGGGTTTTGGGGTGATGGTGGTTGATGATGGTGGTTGATGATGGTAGTTTGATGATGGTGGCTGGGTTGATGGTAGGTGTGGATTGATCGTTGATAGTGGGTGAAGATGAATATTTTATTTGAATAAATGTGTATAATAGACAAGCTGATGTGGGTATTTTGTAAAAATAAGAGTGTAAAATAGAAAAAAGTAGGTTTTAGATATACTCTTATACCCGTTAATATGGTTTTTTTTTTTTTTGGGTAAGACCATTGCCAAAATATAAGTAAAGTATACTATAATTACTGTGCACCTTTAGCGCGATGCTCACTCCACAAGTATAATTACTTGTGGAATATGGGGGGTAAGAGTCAGGATTCCAGTCTCCAAAAGTGAACTTCACACATATATACACTTAAATTAGAATAAAATAGAATTTCTATCTTGTATATAAAAAAAAGTAAGTATATATATATATACTAGTTGGGGCAGCACGTGCAAGGCACGTGCTTACCATTATACTTAATAGTCACATAAAGTCAAATATAGAACCTATTATCAGCTTGTGTCTATAATATAAATTCCAATTTAGATAAAAAATCCACTGCTACAATCAAATCCTAATTAAAGAAGACACATATATTCTATGTCATGAAACAACGTACTTTTCAGTGCCATCAAAATATTGAACATTATCAAAATTCAAATCATCATAAAGAATTTATAAACAATGATCTTTCTCTCGACTTTTTATACTCTTAATCTCATTTGCTGATCCACACTTTCTACTCTGTCAAAGGTTTATGCTCTTAAGTATCTGTGGTGTTAAGCCATAAAACCTTCATGAATTGGCACCTCCACCGTAGCACATTAGGTGACCACCTGTTAAAGGAATGAATGTTGTTTACTACACCCTACATACAATATAAACAAAACAAAATCGAAAAATATATTAAAACATTTCTCCTTACATATTTGGAAAGAATGCCTAATATGCGTATACAAACAAAACAAAACAAAACCAATAAATATATTAAAAACATTTCTCCTCACATATTTGGAAAGGATGCCTAATATGCATTGTAATGGTATAACCAAACTACACTAAAACTATATTCAATTAGCCAAGAGCCCTGTAACTCAATTGGTTGGCACCTCCTAGTGTTTTCATTCGAGACATCAAGGGTTCAAACTTCAAATTGCCTATCCCACAACTATTGAATTATATATATATATATATATATATATATATATATATATATATATATATATATATATTTAAAAAGGTTATATTCAATCAACCAGTTTCAATTTCATAATTCTATAACCATTTGTAATATCAAACTAAACTAAACTAAATTGAACAACATGTAAGAGACAAAATCAAAACATCCAAAAAGGAATAGAGCTAATTGATTCACAAAACTCGTTCTCTCTCTCGCTCTCTCTCTCTCTCTAGAGAGAGAACGAAGATATCAATTTAATTTTTTTTAATTCTCAAAGTTAAATTCCATCATAAAGTTGAAAAATATCACCAAATGACAGGGTTAATTTCTCTAGTGCATTTGTTTCGATTTTCTTAGAGCTTCTTAATTTAATTGAGGCTGAAAACTATTTGAATTTCAGCATTGAGAGATTTAACATAAACAATAGAATACTTTTGGTTCAATTCAAATGCAACTTCTAATTTCCAACCAAATTTACCAATTACTCTAAAAGCTCAAGCAAAGAGACAAGAGTGTAAGCAACTTATTTCTAATAATCTCATTGCCTAATTATGCACCAAGTTTGATCCTTATTGATGAATTAAAAAAGAAGAAGTATTTACTTAATTTTATTGCTTAAAATTCGAAACAACCTCTCCTAAGAGAGGCAAAATTTTTAAGCTCACCATTTGTTTACTTAAGAACATGAAAGAAAGAAAAATTTTGAGCAATTCATTTTTTTTTTCTTCTATTGGGATTTTCATATTTTAACTCCGACCTCAGCTTCCATTACTAGATTGAGCAGAACTCACAAATATAATAGAGGATTTTGGAACTGTAAAGAGCATTTTGATTGATTAGTGGGGGGGGTAAATAAATTATAGGACACTAATATAGGAAAGAACATACGGCGTAGGTAGAGGAAGACACATGTACAAATTACAAAGTTCTTAGTATTAGGCTAATTAGATAAGCCAAATAAGCCAAGGTAAATGTAACATAAACACGTGTACTGCTTGATTTCACACATTCCTAATCAAATAAGGCACAGTAATCAATTGCAGCAAAATATCTTAGGGCCACATATGGCAACCAACTAAAATGACACGTATGCACTTAGGAAGCAAAAGTACTTTTACCTCTATTTTTACTAGTTTTTTCCCATGCACTTTTTTCTTTATCTAAAATGCCAAAAATATCTTGAAGAAGATCATAAGAGTATTCTTGGGTCGTGGCATTCATATAAGGCGACATATGTATACTAACTGGATTTTCCAAGCGTGTTGAATCGTTAGTAATCGTTAGCTATGTTACTTTTTCTTGTTTCCTAGTCACATAAAGTAAATTGTACCAGCTTTTTAGGGACACTTAAAAATTATATAATTCATAAAAGATTTACGTGGCAAAAACATTAACTGGCACGTTAGTTGTTAAGTGAAAAAAGTATGCAATTTTTTTTTTAATTTATAATAATTTGATTTTCCAAACGTGTTGAATGTTAGTGATAGTTAGGTATGTTACTCTTTCTTGTTTCTTAATCATATAAAATAAATTGTACTAGGTTTTACAAATACTAAAAAATTATATACTTTATAAGAGGTATTTTATAAAAAAAACATATGTGGTGAAAACTCTAGGTGACACGTTAGTAAGTTTCTCGCAAAGTGAGAAAAAGTGGGTAATTTTTGAAGTTGTGCTAAAGAGATAAAACTAGGTAATTTTGATTGGTGTGAAGTAGGGCAAAGAAGATCCCATGTTGTTATAGAATTAAGACACACTCCTCGCCCTCGCTCTCTCTCTCTCCTACAAGTTGCAATTATTTAATTCAATATTAGGTAAAAAAAAATTATATTATTGCATTAAACTATGAAAATGATAAGAATAACTGAATAACACAAAAAAAGTCTCACTACTTCCCAGGCAAGAGGACCACATCTATTTTTCAAATTATAATCCCACTAGAGATATGCAATACAACAATAGTTTATGATTTATCCAAGCAAATCTTCTACATTGTCTCAGAAGGTACTAGACTTCGTCATTTACAATGACCCAAGAGTCACCATTGCCATATGTTAAACCTTAGAGCAACCACATCAGTATGTGTAAAGTCTTGCAAAATAGAAAAAGTTATCCATTTAACACATTTTAACCCAAAAAACTCTTACATTAGTGGGTGTAAAATTGTGCATTTATGCATAATTGCTGTAGTAACCGTGTGTTTATGCACTGTTACTGTAGTTCTTACATTTATTATTTTACATTTTTTCTCTCTCCTTCACCTCACTCTCTCATTTTCAGCTTCTTACTCTCACCTCTCTCTCTCTCTCTCTCTCTCTAGTCCCTCAATCCAGCCTCATCGACATGATCAGTACAGAAAGGAGAAGAGAAAAGAGATTAAGAGGATGCACTCTCTGCTGGTGGTATCGACGGTCTGGCAAACGGTGAGCTCGATCATGGAGGTTTTTCTGGTATAGTACTAGGCATGAGCGATTACATCTTGGCCCTGGAGAATCGGAATCGTATTGGTTGATGTCGTGGTGCAAGTCGTCTTTGATTCCCATGTCTGCGAAGCTCGTTACTACCTGGACCTCCTTTGAGGTCTTGAACTCCAGTGCCGTGACTCGCTGTGGGTTTTGGCGGACCATGCTTGCGCCGCCGAGGTCTGACAAGGGATGAGATGTTTTTAATTTTTTGTTTGATTAGTCTATTTAATTAGTGGGTTTTGGGGTGATGGTGCTTGATGATGGTAGTTTGATGATGGTGGCTGGGTTGATGCTAGGTGTGGATTGATCGTTGATGGTGGGTGAAGATGAATATTTTATTTGAATAAATGTGTATAATAGACAAACTGATGTGGGTATTTTGCGAAAATAAGAGTGTAAAATAGAAAAAAGTAGGTTTTAGATGTGCAAATTTACAAAAATTTTGCACCCATTGATGTGGATGCTCTTATACTCGTGAATATGATTTTTTTTTTGTTTTTTGGGTAAGACCATTGCCAAAATATAAGTAAGTATATTATAATTACTGCGCAGTCTTAGCGCGATGGTCACTCCACAAATATAATTATTGTGGAATATGGGAGGCAAGAGTCAGGATTCGAGTCTCCAGAAGTGAGCTTCACACACATATGCACTTAAATTAGGATAAAATAGAATTTTTATCTTGTATATATATAAAAAAAGTGTATATATATATATATATATATATATATATATATATACTAGTTGGGGCAGCACGTGCAAGGCACGTGCTTGCCATTATACTTAATAGTCAAATATAGAACCTATTATCAGCTTGTGTCTATAATATAAATTCCAATTTAGATAAAAAATCCACTGCTACAATCAAATCCTAATTAAAGAAGACACATATATTCTATGTCATGAAGCGACGTACTTTTCAGTGCCATCAAAATATTGAACATTATCAAAATTCAAAACATCATAAAAAATTTATAAACAATGATCTTTCTCTCGACTTTTTATACTCTTAATCTCATTTGCTGATCCACACTTTCTACTCTGTCAAAGGTTTATGCTCTTAAGTATCTGTGGTGTTAAGTCATAAAACCTTCATGAATTGGCACCTCCACTGTAGCACATTAGGTGACCACCTGTTAAAGGAATGAATGTTGTTTGCTACACCCTACATACAATATAAACAAAACAAAATCGAAAAATATATTAAAACATTTCTCCTTACATATTTGGAAAGAATGCCTAATATGCGTATACAAACAAAACAAAACAAAACCAAGAGTAATTCTTAGGTACTTCCGGAGTATGGAGAATGGTGCTCCCTTTTCTCACATTCATGGTGGGGTCCGCTCATTAAATTCATGATGGGGTCCACCGTGAATGTGAGAGGAGGGAGCACCATTTCACTATACTCCGGGACTACCTAAGAATTTTTCCAAAACCAATAAATATATTAAAAACATTTCTCCTCACATATTTGGAAAGGATGCCTAATATGCATTGTAATGGTATAACCAAACTACACTAAAACTATATTCAATTAGCCAAGAGCCCTGTAATTCAATTGGTTGGCACCTCTTAGTGTTTTCATCCGAGACATCAAGGGTTCAAACTTCAAATTGCCTCTCCCACAACTATTGAATTATATATATATATATATATATATATATATATATATATTTAAAAGGTTATATTCAATCAACCAGTTTCAATTTCATAATTCTATAACCATTTGAAATATTAAACTAAACTAAACTAAATTGAACAACATGTAAGAGACAATTTGAAAACATCCAAAAAGGAATAGAGCTAATTGATTCACAAAACTCTCTCTCTCTAGAGAAAGAACAAAGATATCAATTTAATTTTTTTAATTGTCAAAGTTAAATTCCATCATAAAGTTGAAAAATATCACCAAATGACAGGGTTAATTTCTCCAAGTGCATTTGTTTCGATCTTCTTAGAGCTTCTTAATTTAATTGAGGCTGAAAACTATCTGAATTTTAGCATTGAGAGATTTAACATAAACAATAGAATACTTTTGGTTCAATTCAAATACAACTTCTGATTTCCAACCGAATTTACCAATTACTCTAAAAGCTCAATCTAAGAGACAAGAGTGTAAGCAACTTATTTCCAATAATCTCATTGCCTAATTATGCACCAAGTTTGATCCTTATTGATGAATTTTTTTTTAAAAAAATAATTTACTTAATTTTATTGCTTAAAATTTGAACAACCTCTCCTAAGAGAGGCAAAAATTTTAAGCTCACCATTTGTTTACTTAAGAACATGAAAGAAAACAAAATTTTGAGCAATTCATTTTTTTTTTCTTTTATTGGGATTTTCATATTTTAACTCCGACCTCAGCTTCCTAAATTCATAGCTTTGACAAGACAAGTAATAAGCTCAGCTTCTTTTCCGTTTTTTCTCTTACTAAAAGACCCAAAATCCAAAATGACACAATCTGAACTATTATTTTTTTCTTTTCTTTTTTCACCTGTCTTAAGTTTCTCATAATTGAACTCATCTCAGCTCAACTAAGCTTATAGCTTCAACAAGAGAAGTAACAAGCTCACTTTCTTTTCCATTTTTCTCTTACCAAAATACATTCTTAAATAACAAAACTTGTACCATTTCATTAATTTATACTTTTGTCAGCTTCTAGATTTATTATAATTTAATTCTTACATAAGCTAATAGCTTCAACATGACAAGTAAAAAGCTCACTTTCTTTTCTATTTTTTATTTTCTAAAAAGCCAAAATTACAATAAAAGACACACATATAGATGTGATATATAAAAGAACATGAAACAAACATTAGGAAAAAAACGATATTCGGCCAAAGGAAACAAACACAACATTATATATCATTATGTGATGTGCCATAAATCAAAATTGTTCATTCTTTTGGCTTCCTAATTATTGTTTACAATTCTTGTGGCTTGACAAGCAAGAAAGGAGCTTTAACTCCAAGAAGCACATTTTTTCTAAATAAGTCACATTCACATAATTTCTTGCTTTAACAAAGAAGACATAATTTCAACAAACCATGTAAGTTAAATTTTGTTTCTCTATTTATCTAGGTGGCAAGAAATAAACAGAGAGTCAAAATTATGGTTGAACTAAGTTTAAAATGCAAAGAGAAATCTCATTTAAACATCTACTATATCATTTATCTTAATGACAATTGTGAACCATGAAATTGCAATATTACAAAGCCAAAATAGGCTTAAACCACAAGCAAGTATTATGTAGTTTCCTATAAAATGTAATGAATGAGGAAAAACCACACATTTGCACAATTATTAACAAAAACATATTTATGCGATATTCTTATATTAAAAAAAAATTTACTTACAAATTACAAAAAGTATAAAAATAAATAAATAAGTGAAAAATGATAAGGCAAATAAAAACAAAAAGGGGAAAGATAATATTTGAACTCCAAAAGAAAACTTATAACCCAAAATATCTAAGAATTGTAAAATTCAAATCGCTAGTACTTTTCTTCTTATCCTTTTTGAGTTACCAAATAGACTTCCAATTCATTTTACAAACTTCATTTGCTTACATAAGAAAATGTCAGAAAGCAAAAGAAATAAAATCCAAAATTTAATACTCACCCTTCACTATCTCCATATCTGAACACACACACACACACACATAACCCAAAAGATCTAAGAATTTCGAAATTTAGATCTCTTTACTTTTCTTCTTATCCATTTTCAGTAACCAACAGCCTCCCAATTGATTACACAAACTTCAGTTGGCTAAATTAGACAATGCCAGAATATTAAAAGAAGACAAATCCAAATCTTGCTCTTAACCATTCTCATCTCAAAAGACACACATGCAACATTTTCAAAGCAAAGAAAAGAAACATGGATATAGCTTTATTCGAACAAAAATGTGAAATCTTACATGAGGAAAACTTTGGGCAGAATCAAGAATACCTTCTCCATCTACAATGTACATATATTGTGATTTTAGAAGCATAACCACAAAAAATAGTATTGGAATCAGAATATACATTAGGGGGAAAGATATATATATATATATATATATATATATATATATATATATATATATATATATATATATATATATATATTCTTTTGCTAAACAAGAGAGATGAGATATGATTGAACCTATTCTGCCATGGCTAGGGTTTTCCTAGATTAATAGAATCTGATCCTTGATAATTTGGATAAATTGGCACTTTGGTTTGGTCAAGCTTTTTTTAGTTATGCTAACTTGATTTAATGCAAATAATTTTCCAAGTCATATTTGTAAAAAGACCTAGGATAAGAATTGGGATTAGCAACTCAAAAATCTCACAAACGAAAAGGCAAAGAAATTAGGGATGAAACATCTAAACAAAATTTTGATGATGTTGTTCAAAATTAATATTCATAGATGGGGTAAAAATTTATTCATACACATCGATTTAATATACAAATATGCTTCAGAAGTTCAAATCGCATAGTGTAAGATTTCCCATTTAAAATATAAGATACACACACACACACACACACATATATAAAGATTAGATCAACAACCAAACTAAGCTTAAAATAAATAATAAAAGAACAAAATTGATCATCCTCCTAGAATTCCAATAACTATGAAACTAACATTCCAGAATAACAGAAATATAGAGTTAAATAAGAGAGAGTGACAGAAATGCATTTTTAGAAAGAAGGAATGATTTTCCCTTGGGATTTTAGGCAAAAGTGGGATTACGTGGGAAATGATGAAAAAGTAATTATTTGAACCCCCACTAAGGAGAGACTATAAAAGGGTGGGGAGGACGAATAGTGAGGGAGGGTTCTAAAAAGGAAAAAGAGAGGGAGACAAAGGGAAGGTGAGGGCAAGTAGTAAGAAATGGCAAAGAAAAACCAGAGGGTAGGTGAGAACTGGGCTTAGAATCACAAAAGTAAAAGAGGTTGAGCTTTTAAGGCAGCGTTTGAGGTGAATATACGTAAGAGTGCAAGGAAACCCACCAACAAGTAAATTGGGAGCCCAAGTCCTTTGTCCCTGTAAGCATTACTCTTGGGTTTAGGCACCACAATGGCAATAGGCCCTATCCAAAAAAACACAGCCAAAACCATTTATAAATGCGGCTATAGATTTAACCTATAACCATGTTTTAAAAACGCGACTATAGGTTAAGTCTATAGCAAATGCGGCTATAGGTTAGCTATAGCCGTGTTTTTGTTAACGTGGCTAAAAAGATACGACTATAACCCGTGTATTTTGTAGTGAGTCCAAGTTAAAGAGCCAAGGTGAGTTACAAGTTGTTGACTATTGTTTGATAGCTTTTCATTCTCAATTGAAAGGTGTCAAAGCTGCTGGATAGATCAAGAATTATTTTGAATTGATTGAAAATTATGAATTTTGTAAGATCAAGTCTAATATGTTGTCTGTTTCATTCTTAATTTGTGGCCTACTTGTTGGACCACATAAAAACACATTAGGGATGACCAAAACAAGAGAGAGTAATTTTGCCATACAAACAAGTCCAAAACCTATTTATCTCTATTTCACCATTATACCAGTATTCAAAAAGTAGATTTGAAGACAATATCCTTTAACAGTTTCTTAGAGATGGTCAAAGGTTTTGATAGTGAACAAAATGTGTCATCTATGAAAACTTCCAAATATTGAAGAATTTAGAGATTTTGAAGTAGTAGAAAGTTTTTTTTTGTAAGTTATCCACGTGTTGCTGAGTCTAGGTCTTTGAAGACAATATCCTTTAAGAGTTTCTTAGAGACGGTCGACAGTTTTGATAGTGAACAAAATGTGCCATCCATGAAAACTTCCAAATATTGAAGAATTTAGAGATTTTGAAGCAGTAGAAAGTTTTTTTTTTTTTTTGTAAGTTATCCATGCATTGCTGAGTTTAGGTCGAAAGGTTTTATATTAGATTGTAGACTTTTCTCAATATAGTGGATTTTTCT
>JAGHPS010001003.1:0-67875 GCA_020976635.1 Castanea crenata
AAAAAAAAGCTAATAAAGGGGAAAAAAAATGCACTTACATCCCCAATTCTCTAATTTATAAATTTTACTATTATAGGAAATGGATCCTCATAACTTTTTTTTCTTGCTAATTAAGTACATAAACTTTAATAATCTTCTTTTTAATTAAAAAAAACCAACATTATTTAGTATCAAATCATATAGAAAAAAGAAAATAAGGGATCTTATTGCAACAACATAAAATTTTAGGGGATCTCTTCATTATACACTACAAAAGTTTATATACTAAATTGGCTAAAATAGAAGTAGATGAGTGTAAATGCAACTACCCTAAAGTTCATGGAATGCAAATGCATTTTACCATAGATTAAAATATCTATCTCAATGGATTGTGTACTACATTCGACTCTCTCTCTCATAAATATTTTGAATTCTTCCATAAGCAAATGGGTTTTAATTTTCTATGAATCGGACAATTTCTTCAATTCAAGTAGTAGGACTGAACAATTTTAAATATATGAACATATTTTTGGTTTTTTATTTAGTTTCAAAAAATTAAAATTACCAAACGATGATAATTTGTAAAAAAAATCATCTTAGTCTCAAATGTTTTCTTAAGCATAGTATTACTATGATATTGATGGTTTAAATTTACTTGAGACTTAAAAGATTTAAAAGAGGTTTTACAAATATATGAAAAATACTCCAATTAATGTATTATGTTATATTAAAAAGTAAAAACATGCTAAATTCTTTTCTGTATGCATTTAATACTAATTGAATTTCATTAAAAAGACCTTTAAAAGAAGTTTTTCCATATTAAAATTGATAAAACCTTATCTAAGATCAACTATGTCATAAGAAATATTAAATGGATTAACTATATTATCAATTGAAAAAGAGATGTTAATTGAACTTTGAATACAAACTTTTTATTAGCATTTTTTACATCTCAAAAAATAAGAAAATATATATTTTAAAAAAATTATAAAGAAAGTTAATGATATTTAACAGATATTTAAATAATAAAAAAATCTCATTTAAATTTGTTACTTAACGCAGCCTTTTTTTATCTCAATATTTTGTGTGCCAACAAGTTTTTTGTGTAGTCCTCCTCAAGAAATGGATGCATTACTAGAAGTGATGTTCCCATCAATTACCTAAGCTTGTAATATGATTCTATTATACTCTTCAAGGCATCTGAACAACCCATTAAACTCTAAAAGAATCTATTGAGTTTCTGTAGTGAGCTTTTAAGCCAAGTTATAATGTTAGGCCTTGTAGAAAACTTTATGCTTGTAAGTTTATCGTTTATAATTGAGATCTTGTTTAATTAAGTACTAGTTAAGTTTGATGCAATACTTTAGTGTTTGTTCATGCTTGATCTGACTTTAGATTTTATCCTAATATGTTTGCTTCAGCTTTAGCAATCACTCCATCTATATTTCTCATTAAGTGTAACATAAGCTTGCTACGCGTATTTAGTTCATCCAATAAAATGATGTTAAATCATTTTTTATTGTGCAATATCGTTTTTAAAATTTGTTTAGGCTACAAAAATGATGTGACATTATTTTATTTGAAAAATTAAATACAAGTAACAAGCTTACGTGGCACTTAATGGAAAAATTAGATGGAAGGGTTGCTGATGCAAATAGAATAAAACTTTAAACTATAAAATCCAAAATTTTTAACTTCATGATATAAAATTTAAACACTCCCAAACTTCATACGTGTAAATTTCACTTTAGCTTTTTTTGTTTTTTGTTTTTGGCTACCTCCAATAAATTTATAATTTTTGCCACAACTATTCTGCATGGTAGATTGTGATGGGATGTTTGTCCCTTCTAGATGGATCCACTATTTTTTGTCCACCAATCACAATCAACGACATAGAAAATTGTGACAAAAAAGTGTATTTTTTGTGGTACTAGGTTTTTTGCAAACATTTTGTTAATAATTGTGGACAAGCAATGCTAGTACACATAAAAATAAAAATAAAATCAATAGTTTTCACATTAATTAAGTTAATAAAATTTTCTGATTTTTATCTTAACTTATCTAAGTGTGAAATTTTTTTGTCATTTTTATTGGGTCCTAGGTCCTGAAGTAAAAGAAAGCTCTAAACATAAGTCAATAAAATCTAAAAAAATTCCCAAATGTTAGTCGATAAAATCTTTAAAAAAATTTTATAAGTATCAATCAATAAAATATTTTTTTAAGTGATAAAAAAATAATTGGGCCATTAATTATCTTGTAGAAGTATTAACCATTAAGGAAGCCCGTCTAGCTAAGTTGGTAGAGCGCAAGGCTCTTAATCTTGTGGTCGTGGGTTCGAGCCCACGGTGGGCGTTCTCAATTAATTTAAATTTTAACTTCGGGTCCATAACTCAGTTTTTACCCAACCAAGAAAAAGAGGGATCTTATTGCAACGACATTAAATTTTGGTGGGTCTCTTCATTATACACTACAAAAGTTTATATACTAAATTAGCTAAAAAATAGAAGTACAATGGTAAATACAACCACTTTATAGTTCATGGGATGCAAATGCATTTTACCATAGATTAAAATATCTATCTGAGTAGATTGTGCACTACATTCAACTCCCTTTCTCTCTCTCTCTCTCTCATAAATGTTTCGAATTCTTCCATATGCACATGGGTTTAATTCTCTATAAATCGGACTATTTCTTCAATTCAAAGTAGGTTTGAACAATTTTAAATATATGAACATATTTTTTGGTTTTTTATTTAGTTTCAAAAAATTAAAATGACCAGATGATGATAATTTGTTAAAAAATAGTCTTAGTCTCAAATGTTTTCTTAAGCATAGTATTACTATGGTATTGGTGGTTCAAAATTTACTTCAGACTTAAAAAATGTTTTAAAAGAAGTTTTACAAATATATGAAAAATACTCCAATTGATGTATTATGTTATATTAAAAACATGCTAAATTCTTTTTCATATGCATGTATTGCTTATTGAATTTCATTAAAAAGACCTCTAAAAGAAGTTTTTCCATATTAAAATTGATAATACCTTATCTAAGATTGACCATGTCATAAGAAATGAGGAGAGAAGTGAATATCGGCAACGCTAATACCAAAATTTTGAGAAAAAGTAGGAAAGAGGAGAGAGAAATGATGTGACGGAAGGGGAGAGAGAAATAGAATTTCAGCAATGATATTGCCAAAAAAAAAATTGAATTGTGGCAATTGAATTTCCAAAATTGGAAAAAAAGAAGAAGAAAAGAACAGAAAAAAGAAAACTGAATTGTGGCAAGAGTAATGCTACGGCCACACGCTATTATACCATATTTTTTTTACAAATTGTTGTTATGACCAATTTTTTACTGGTTTTCATTAATGCCTACCAACAACATCACTTTTTTATTTATCAATAATCACTCATCATATCAACAATTTATGAAAAATTTTGTAAAAAAGTTTGTAACTAGCATTTTGCCAAAAGTGGATGATTTAAATAAATAAATAAAAAACTCAATTGTGACAATTAAATTGCCGAAATTGAAGGAGTAAAAAAAAACCTTGATTGTGGTAAGATACCACCACACTTTTGGATGACTAAAAGTGTGTATCTCTATAATTTTACTCCAAAAGGTGTGGCTACAATAATCTTACCATAATCAAGGTTTTTTTTTTTTTTTTCCTTCAATTTCAAAAATTCAATTGCTACAATTGATTTTTTTTAAAAAAAAAATCATCCACTTTTGGCAAAATGCTAGAGATACAAATTTTTTTTACAAAAACTTTCATAAAATGTTGATGTGATGAGTGATTATTGATAAATAAAAAAGTAATGTTATTGGTAAGAACTAATGAGAACCAGTGAAAAATTAGCCATAACAACAATTTGTAAAATATATGGTAAAATAGTGTGTGGCCATAGCATTACTCTTGCCACAGTTCAGTTTTTATTTTTATTTTTAAATCTTCCAATTTCGGCAATTCAATTGCCACAATTCAAATTTTTTTGTCAATATCATTGCTAAAATTTGATATTGGTGTTGCCAAAATTCACTACTTTCCTTATTTTTTCAAATAAATTTAACCAGTCCTGTATCACAAATAAACTTCATTTTTTTACTACCAAAAACTTTACTTTGTGAAAAGATCAAATAATTAATTTATTCACAAGACATATGATAGAATGGAAAAAAGCCATGTGAAAAAGTGGTAGTGACATGCCTACACAGTGGGATTTGATTAAGGTGAAGATTGAAGACCAATGAAATGATAATAAGTGACATTAAACCTGGTTTTCAAGGCAGTTACTAAAGTGGGTTGTTTTCTTGAGAAAGTTACAAGCATTTTTCTCGAATAATTACAAAAAGTAGCTAGACATGGAGATATGTGCCAAGCAATTATAAGTAGCAAGGTGACATTTATCTCGATGGCAGTGAGATACTTGAAAAAAAAAATTAAATAGGAAGATTGGCGTAACTACCAAGGCCTCAAGTGCTCATTTTTCTCAAAAAAAAATAAAAAAAATATGGAACCTCTTTTTTTTTTTTTTTTTTGAGAAGCAAATGGAAGCTCATTCTACAAGAAAGAAACCATGCACAATCCAGAATACTCTATAGCACTTTGAGATAATATGTAATTAGATTCTTAGAATGACGACTTAGTCTTTAATTTGTTTACCTTGTTGCAATTTAATTTACTTTGAGATAATTTCCTTTAATATGGTTTACTTCAAGATGATGCTGTTCGATCCAGTTTAATTCAATTAGATTTACTTTCAATTAGAGCACTTGGATTTAGTCTGTTCAGGAATAAATCCCTTTGAATCAATTTAATTTAATTCAAATCAATCAATCTCAATCTAAAGGTTGTAAAGAAAATTTCCAACGAATTGTTGGTTGAAAAAGTTAAGCTGCTTTCCCGAGCAGGTAGGCTACCACTCATCAAATCAATTTTGAGCTTTATCCTTTCATACCTCCATGCTTGCTTCAATGTTTCGAAATCTGTTTGTTCAATATTGCAACATCCAACCTGTGTATTGTTGGGCTTTGTGAAGCCTAGTTGTGTGTTAATTCGGTTGACAATCCGACTCGGCCCGAATAATATTGTATGGTTTTTAATGAGAGATTTTCTGAGATTTAGTCCATCGAGCGCAGAATGTAGAAAACGCAGATTTTGTGATTAGGGTTTTTTTTTTGTAGTCGGTTTTGAGAGAAACTTGTAGCTGCACGATAATAGTGAAATCCCTGCAACTCTGTGGACGTAGGCAAATTGCTGAACCACATAAATACTGTCTTGTGCGTGTGATTATTTTTCTTTGACGTGTATTTTTCTCTATATTTTGTTTCTCACAGGTTTAAGAATTTGTGAAAATTCCCTACATGTATCTTTGTGATTTCCTTTCCTTCTATTTATCACATGTATCATATAATCAATGCTAGCTAGCTAGGGACAATCATGTTAAAATTTTTAACAAATTAAGGGTGAAATTATTTTGATTTTAAAAGGTGTGAGACAAAATTAACAAAAGTTGTAATTGAGATAGGATAGGCACGTTTAATAAATGAGTCATGTGTCCCTCTTGATAATATTCTCGACTTAGCTAAAAGTACCCTGGATAAATTTTGGAAGAAACCACCTCCTATTGAAAAGTATTAAATAAATTTTGATGGAGTGGTCTTTGAAGGTTCGAATGAAGTTGAAATTGGTGTTGTGGTTCAGAATTCTATAGGGGAGGTCATGACAGCATTATTCGAGAAAATTCCACTACCCCATCTATAGTGGATTTGGAGACGTTGGTGGCAAGAAGGGCTGCTTAAATCGTCCATGAGATAGATTTACATCAATCCATCTTCAGGGGAGATTCGAAGATTGTCATCTACATCATCAAAACTGAGAACAATTCTCTATCTTCCTTTGGTCATCTTTTAAAAGGTTTTAAAGCCTATTATTAGTTCTTTTTAGAACTATTCATGCTCTTATGTGTCTTACTAGGAGTGCTAGGTTGTCTTTTCTTCTATTGGTTTGGATAAAATTTGTTCCAAATCGTTCAAACTATTAAATAAAACCATACTGAATAGATTCTTGAAAAAAAATAAATCAAATCAAACCTTATCTACTACAATTTTGTAAGTTGTTCATTCTTTTGCCCTATTTATCTATGTGCTTTTAAAATCAAATCCCCCTAACATACAAACCAACCAGTCAACAACAAACAACAATATCCAGCTGTTTTCATTTATCAAAAAAAGAAAAGAAAAACTCAATCTAGTAATTTGATTTTAATTTCATATTCTGGTGAGAGAAACAAACCACACAAATTTTATTATTTACAATACTTTTACGACAAATTATATGTTATAATTTATTATTTATTATTATTAATAGATAAAAAAATAATTTAAATTATAAATTTAAATTAGAATCAATAATTATTTATCACATATAATTTGTCCTAAAAAAAATCATAAAAATATTATAAAATTTTCTTAAAGAATGTTGTGAAGACTGTCCAACAACAAATTGGCATTGACAAAAGGGTGCAATAAGAGCAAAGTACAAGCCAATCACAGCGTGTTTCTTGAACCTTGCCACAATCACTTGTTCCTTGCCTCCTATCAGGAGAGAGAGAGAGAGAGAGAGAGAGAGGAGTGTACTTTTATTTCTTTCATAATTTATTCATTCAGTCATTGCTTCTTCAGTTGAAGAATGGCAGAGAAACGATGCGTTACCATGTAAAAAAACACAAGAAAAAGCACTTTTCTTGAAATTTGCTTTTTCATACACTATCCTGCTGCTGTTGCTGTTGCTGCTGCTACTCTTGCTCTGATCAAAGAAAATCACTTTTCAACAGAAAGCTGCTTTCTGCTATTTTCCTCTTCTCCTATAGCTTTGAAGGCAAGTTGACTCTCTCTCTCTCTCTCTCTCTCTCTCTCTATGTGGTAGGTGAGAGAGACGGAAAAGTTTTGATTTTTGAATTCATTTCTACCATTGCATGGTTGAATTCTTCTACTTTGTAAATACTGTTGTTGAAATTATATTCTTAAGAGTGATTGTTTTTGTTGATGGGTTTTTATTGAACTGCTGTGCTGAGATATGGGTTTTCTTTAATTTTTGTGTATTCTTGGTTTTCTCCACTAATTTTTTGGCTTCTGGGACTTCGATTAAATTTTTTTGCTTTTGGGGTTTTATTTTCTTTGGTGGGGTTGATGAAATTTCTCAGTATTGATTTGGGTCGGTGAAAATTTATATATTTATTCTTTTTGTAGTGTAATGTTTGTTAGAAATGAAGGGCTTTGTGGGGTGTTGATGATAAAATCTCTGCAGACCATATATCTCTTTTTTCTCTTTGGGCTTGTGTTATTGAAATTTTATAAAGGGGAACCGAAATTAAGTGAAAAAATTGCAACTTGTACCTTTCTTTTTTTTTGCTTCTAACTTCTAAGCATGTGAAATTGGTTTTTATTGGTGTTGGGTTTTACTGAGCGATTTTTCCATATGCTTGGGTTGATTATCAAGTCAATGCCTTTATAATGCTTATTTACATATGAGATTTTCCCTTCATGATTTTATTGGTTTTTGCATAAATTCATTTTGAGATGGGTTTTCTTGTTTGAGGAGGTTTGGCTACATTATTAGTACCTAAAGGCCTTGGTATTTTATTTAAAATCACAACCAGTGTCGAAATGTGATTGCCTGAAGTTTTGTGATGGGTTTTCTTGTTTGAGGAGGTTTGGCTGCATCTAGGGAAGCAATGATAATCGTACAGTAACTCTTATTATCCCTCTCTGTGTGATGCATCCTGCTGTGGTTGAGGAAAATGTAACTTTGTTTCTATTCAATCACTCTTGCTCTTTGGAACACCAAGTGACTCTGGAAGACTTAGCTCAAGTTATCAAATTTGCTGGTCAGTAGTGTTAATTAAAGGAATTGGAATTTGGACATGTATTGCTCTTCTTGAGAGTGCTTACGGAGCCATGATAGCTTGATCTTGTGCACTGGATTTTGAATCCACCAATCACATTACAACTCAAATGAGTATAATTGTTCAGTTCTTTGGTGAAAGTGAAAACCCACTTAGGATACATAACGTAGGTTAGATAATTAATTGTTATGCTATTTTCTGTAATGGAATGGGATTAGGGACTGTTGTTGTTGGAAATGGTGCAAATTCTTAAGGAAGTTGGAACGCTAAAAATCCCGTTTTCCTTCTTTCAATGTTTGGTTGAGTGCAGTGCATTTACAACAAAGTTATGGGGTTGAATTGTTGATATCAAAGGTGGGGTTTTGCGAAGGAGTGAGATCTTAGAGACAAGTGAGTATAGTGAGAGTTATTTTCCTATATTCCTCTGCAATCATTGAAGATAGCTAGAAGGTTACATGATCTTCATGAGGTTGTTATAAGTGATTACCCAGGATTTTTTGAGCCTATTTCTTTGTAGTGTCAAGAGGTGTTTATGGTTTGTTTATTTATATATTTAAGATTGTGCTTGATGTTGATGGTAACACTGCCTTAATGGTGAAAACAGTGCTTGATAAATGTATCTTCTTTCTGACATATAAAATTTGTGCCAATTTTAAAGTAGATTGGGTTTTCAGTGGGTAGGAAATTTCTTATATGAGATGCAGGAAGCATCATGTTAAGATTTGAGTACATAGGTAGGATTAATCACCTTTTACCCTTTCTAAAAAGCAATACACTAAATGATCTTTGATTAATGTGTGTGTGTGGACTTCTTTAACTGTGTAAGATAACCTATTTACATAATTTTAACAGATGCATGCTTCATGTAGCAGGTGCTTTTGAAGGAAGAGAGGGGAGCTGAAGTGTGATAGTTTATCTTTGGGACACATGGATCAGAGTACTTAACTTCTTCTGTGTTCTTCTTTTGTTTATATTTTTGCTCTTATTATAATTTGGACCTAGCCTTAAAATTACTAGTTCGATTTAAAAAAAAAAAAAAAAAACTTTTTGGGGGCTTCTGGAAGTCTTATTATTAATTTATTGGTAGATGGTCTTGAACTCTTCTTGATGCATAAAGATTTGCATGCAGTTAAAATGATTGACTTGCCTGTGCTGGATGATATTTGCTGCTCAAATATTTGGTTTAGAGATGTGAAACTCACCTGTCATATTGACAATTTAAATGTCTTTTAAATCAATGAGCTGAGAGATTTCTATATAGTGAGACCTCCTAACCAAATTTTCTTGTCAGACCAATGAGAGAAAGACTCTTTGATTGTCTTCCATCCCTGTGAGCCTCTTGCAATGTAACTGCTGGGAACGGCTCTAATTTTCATGGATACTAAAAAAATTCTTAGTTTTTCATTGAGTTCATTCGCAGTCAATAAGCTGTCTAATGTGGAGGCTTTTTTTGTGCATAATGTTAATGATTCACCAGATTGTTAATTGCGCGACTAGATTATTGACAAGGTTTGTCTCAGCAATGTAAATTATTCATCCTCTGATCTTTCTTGTGCATTTAACAGAGTCAGAACAATTTTTTTTTCCTTCGTTCACTGAAATTCCTCTGCTTATGATCTCAATTAACAAAGCTACCTGGGGTTTTTGTTTTTCTTACACTTAATTCTCTCTTTTCAAGCACCATACCATAGACAACGTGGTAGTAGTTATCGTGTAAATTGTGAAATTGTTTTAGAGTTTCATCACAATAACAAAAACCCATATATAACCCAGGATTTAGCCTGAAATTAAGCATAAGCAGAGAACCTCTGCACCCCAGTTCTCTTTTTTATCTGGTTTGGCTAGCCTATTCGTAATTTTGTGTTCAAAGTGAATGGAGAAACAAAATGCTTATATGATTTAGGACATGCTGAAGTTTTTATGAGTTATATTGTACATGATGAATGTGGTCCAATATTATTGTTTTTTCTGAGGTGATGGGGCATTGATAGAATGAGGTTTTCAGGGTTTGATTGATATGCATATTTTCACCTAAAACAATCAGACTTTGTATAGAACACTGCCGAAACTAATAAGAAATAAGAAGAAAAAAGAAAAGGGTTACTCAAAATTCTGTATATATTCGTTTGATTTTAAATTTACAATTTACTGAAATTAACCGACTATGAAACTTGCTTGTAAAGTAATTTTTTTTTTTTTGGTTATAAATATTGAAAGAAAATCAGACGCAATTATTATTTTTACCTAATGAACACTTACTTTGGAACCCACGTAAGCACAAAATGGACTCCCATACTACTAAGAAATACTAGACTGAATCTAATTCAGTATTCTGTAAACTTACGATTATGCCACTATGCAGAAACAATAAATAAAACCCCATATATAAAAAGCCTATTTAATCATAAAGCTGGGTTTTTGACAAAACCCTCAAAGACAAATAACAAAACCCCAAGTTATGAAAACTGGGAGTTCAATGAAGAAACAGCAATTGAGTCCTTTTTTTTCTGTGGCTGTATCACTGGGCATCGTTGTTTTTACTAACAACTTCACTGAATCTATGTCTTCATCTGAGCATAAACTGTCTGAAAAAGTTGCTGAAGGTGGTATGTTGAACACAGGGCTTTCAACAGATGTGGTGGATCATAAGAACGGCGCCTATGCTCAGATTAAAGATGTGGAGAGTCCTGAATTGGGAATGTTTGATAAGCCCCTTCCATGCTTCGGCTGTGGAATTGGATGGTTTTCGTGAGTTCTCACAGCTCTTCTCTTTATGTTTGCGTGTGTTTCTTGTGGATGAGTACTTTTGAGCGCGTGTTTGTGTTGATCAATGCACCTGCTTTTGCAGTCTTCTTCTAGGATTGGCGTGCCCATTGTTGTGGTACTATGCGACTTTTCTTTACTTTCGGAAGTACTACCAGAGAGATCCAAGGGAGCGAGACGGACTTGCTGCCAATGCAGTAGCTGTAAGTGTCACACACTATGTTCTGTTTAATTGATTATTTGTTTCAAGCAATGTGTGACAACCTTGATAATCTCTTATGGATGTTATTCTCTCTTTTCAGAATATTAAAATAATTTAATGTGATGTCAACAAATGTTAAAATGGGATGCATTGCAAGACTACTAATTTATATCATCAAAAAATAATATTACATTTTATCCTTATGCTTTTCCTCAAACTCCTTTCAACAGACACACACACAATGTACTTCTATATAATTTTCAATTTGATTCTATTTAAAATTGTGAATAACCATGTTGTTACTGGTATCCAAGATCTTGACACAATTGTCATGAATAATGATGAATCATGTGTGCCATTTATCTTTTTCATTAATCCCAGATGTTATGATTGTTGCAGGCTTTGATATGTACAATTGCTGTGATAATTGCCGGAGTTGTTATCCTTATAATCAATCTTGCTACAAATCCGCACTAGTAGTCATCACTTGTGTTCACCTTCCTCAAGGGGAAGCCTGAACCGATGGTTTGTAACTCAATCGTCCTTTGGGAAATTGATGTTGGTGCAAGAAGAGCAAATTGATGTCACTGAAGGTTCAGTCACATGAACACTAAAGTAGTTTTTGGGTTTCTCTTTATTCTTGTGCATAATACAAACCTTGTATATTAAGAGAATGCAACTTCTTAGAGCCTTTAGATCCCACTCAGTGGGAAATGTACCTACCTGGTAGATGAAATTGTAGGAAAGTTATTTGTTTGTAAATGACACTTATGAAAAATCTATATCTGCATCTATTTGGATGAATTTTTCCCCGTTTTATTGGTAAGTTACAGATTCAGTGAATCTTGAACTCAAGTCTTTGGTCCATCTAATTTTGTGCGAAAAAGAAGTGCCATTGGAATTCATTAGAGCTCATTGGTTTTTTATTTGAAAGAAATTTTAGGGAGCTCAAGCTAAAGAGGGTAACCAAAACTTGGCATTAAGGGTGTGCAACTAATTCACCGATTCGTCAAAACCGACCAAATCCAACTTAATTTGTCATGGGTCGGTTTTTAGCAATTGGTGGGTTGGGTTGGATTGCCAAATTTTTTCTTTTAAAGTGGGTTGGGTTGGGTATGGTTAAGCAAATTTACAAATTTACCAAATCTAAGTTAACCCATTTATATTGTATAAATATTTGAAATATATACTATTGGTTTTATTATTTACTCTTTTGGTTCGATGAACTAGCAACAAATTTATAAAGTTATAAAACTGCTTTTATGTGTTGGTTTGGTGTTATGCAAGTAAATTTGTTGTTATTTTTGTTGTTATTCTTATATATTTATTATTCTAATGCTCATTTTTTTTTAAAAGTCCAACTCATGGGCCCAACTCGATTTGTGTGGGTTGGGTTAGACCCTTGTGATGGGTTAGGTTGGATTGAGTTTTTTTCAACTTGACCATGGTGGATTTGAATTAAAAAAAAAAAAAAAAAACCCTTCAACCTGCACACCCCTACTCAGTAACAATTTTGAAATTATAATGAATTTGAGTTAAGGCATTACATAAGTGTTTTGGCATGAGGCTTTCCTAACTACCTACCATGAGAATTTGTCAAGTGGATAAACCAACTTTAGTGATACCAATTTTGAAGGAAATCAGTAAACCACTAGGCAAGATCAAGAATTAAAATTAAGATGATAGTAAAACGGTTTAGTCAATTTGTGTTCACCCAAAATTAATGACGTCAAATGTAAAACTCATTGTAACATTTTAAAAATGGGGGTTAATTTGGGGATTGGAAAATCCAATAGATACCTAGAATGCTTCAATGCTTCAACTAGAGTGAAGGAGATTTCCCTTATTAAAGTTAATAAAAACTATGATCGACGAAAATGATTGCAACGAATGAGAGGAGTGCTATTCAAAAAATAGGTTTGTTTGTTTGTTTGTTATTATTATTATTTTTATGGGAGAAACTGGACAATGTAATTGAACCTCTCTATTAGAGATATATTACCCCATTAGCATAGACCCAAATCTAATTTTACTTTGTGTGCAAGCCAAGTCTTCTGCTTATACTAGAAGGTTATTAGTCTAGGGTTTAATCTACTATATATATATATATATATATATACACACACACATATTATGGTTCTTTGTAATAAAAGATTTGTACTATACTCTAATATATTATTGATGTAACCCTTTAGGGTTTCCTTTGTAGATGTAGGCCGTTAGGCTGAACTACATAACCTTTGTGTGTTATTGTGCTTCACACTTTATGCTTTTGCTTCTGCATCCATATTATCATATTTAATATGGTGTATCAATGCTAATATTTAACACCCTCGAATCTTAAACATGTCTACTTTGTAATGATTAATGATTATGCTTTACTAAGTGCTAACTGACTTTTTTATTTTTATAAACAAGCACTAACGGACTTTGATAAGGGAAATTACAATCATCCATAACTCTAATAAAAGCAAAGGCAATGAAGCTGGTAAAAGAATAAATTGCCATAAACTAAGTTCTATGCAGTTGCAGTTGGGAAAAAAAAAAAATTAATGGGGTCAGTTAGTTTTATAATTACAACCTAATCATTTAAACATATCTTTACTAGCTCTTGCTTTTAAGATTCATAAAATCTCTAGTATGATGTTGCTGGGGCTCCCACTATCCCAACCCCAATGGAACGAAAATGTTATTATCCTAACCAAACTAACCAAGGCAATGTCACTTTTTTACCTTGATGCCTTGATGGAATGAGGGTGTACAAAGTGAGCCAAAAATGGTTCCACTTTTTTTCTGTTTTTTAACCCGTCAGCTTGTTTGGCATCATTTGGTAAAAATTTTGTTTTGTGAAAAAGAAAAAGTTTTTCTCCAAATCGGAGAGAATCCTGTTATTATTAGATGGTGATTTATAAGACCTAGCATACTAAAACCCACTACATAAGAGATTTGATTTTCTCTAGAAAAAGATTTGATTCAAATCTTGTACACGCTAAAAAGAAATTTATTGAAGTCTTATTGTAATAATAAAAAACAATTATCTTGAAACAAGCATTATAAATTTCAAATCTTTCGTACAGAAGAAAAAGTTAACTGATGTCTTAATAAGAGTATTGGTTTAGAAACTCTTTATGGAAAAAAAATTAATTTTTTTATAGCTTTTTATATTCCCATGAAAGTAAGATTAAAATTTTTCTAAAATAATTTATGAGTTTGACTTACTTTAAGTATTATTTTAACCGAAATTTTCTTTTATTTTAATGAAAAATTGTCACATTACCCACAGACTAAATAAAACATGTAATTTAAAACTCACTACCACTTACTATATGTATTTAAAAAAAAAAAGATTTTTAATTAAAAAAGTATTAAAAGTAAGTTAAACTTATAATTTATTAACAAATTCTTAAGAATATCCATCAGGAAATCTTAAATAAAAAATTAGTTTTTCTAGTAATAACACAACCTTTTGACTGATTGATTCTACCGGTCCACATAGCAACTAACCATTCACACCAAACTTCTACAATTTCCACTGCACATTGTGTAGACATGCTGCTATCACCTTCAATTGTTATGTTTTGTATGTGCATCACGTGTTTTTGCCAACTATAAGGTTTCATTTGAGATCCGCTTATTTTGCTGAAACTGAAAACGTTTTACTGAAAATACTGTAAATAAAAGTAAAAATTAGCTAAAATAGTATAGTGAGACTCATAGATAATACAAAAAGTACAGTAAAACTCATGAATAGTAGCAAAAATAAGTTAAATAGTAAAATAAGTTGGCAAACATAATCTTTGTCAAACGGACACTGAACGGGAATACTTGTTTGGCGGGAATTCCCTTTCCCTCCTGGAATAATTCATCTAGATTTCGTGTTTATTATTTTAACTAATACAAAAAACAAAGGTGCATACTCTTTTGGTGTGAATGCCCTCTTGGAATTATTCATCTAGATTTCGTGTCTATTATTTTAGTTAATTGCTATGTCACTTATTACAAATATTATCCTGAAGAATTTCTTTGCATGGGAAATTGAATTCTCATGTGAGCGAGGAATCCCTGTCTGCCAAACAAAGCTGTTAATCTGACAAGAGAAGTTTGAGCAAACTCCATGGTGTTGTGTCCTGAGTTCTAAGCTCTGATCAAGCGTATTGGAAAAAGCCATCTATGTTAACGAAGTCTAGAATTGGAGTCTGAGCCCTGCAGCTTATTTTTAAGCCTTTCAAATTTTTTTTCTTTTCAAAATTGTTTTCGATTCTTTAAAATTCTGGTGCATTATCTTGAAGAACAATTTCTGCAACAATAAAGGCTTACATGTCAGTTATAGTCTTTGTGTTGCAAGTGAAATTCAACCTTATAATTACTCTTTATGAAATTCATCTAGATTCATTATTATTCCCTTTCCCTCTTGGAATAATCTTGTCAACATTTTTTTTGTTGACATCATTAGTACATCACTTTCACATAAGATCACCGCTAACATTATTAATATTGTACACTACTAACATTATTAATATTGTACACTACAACATCACTTTCATATAAGATTACTACTAAAATTATTAATATTGTATACTTATCATAATCTTCTACCTAACCTTTATAAAAAGAGCAATGTTTATTTTATATTATTGTTGCAAGCAACCAAACACACACTTTCATCTTGCATTGAAATCATGATTTGAGGTCGCAGTATTGCGTGTACAGTTGTGTGCAACGACCCGTACATGCTAGCATTTACTTTACGAAAAATATTGTAAAATTTGTTATACTGAACTTTCATACAAATAAGATAATTACAATGTTAAACCGATGAATTCGCAGGGTTAAAGGGGGGAATAAGAAACCATTTGACATTCTTGATGCCAAAGTTTAGAAGCTTGCTGCAGAAGTATGGAATACTGTTTTCCAACTTTGAAAGTGGTTGCTTTTAGTGAAGAATAAAACAATCTGATAGAGACATCAATAATGAGTGGAAAAACGCGTTTGTCTAAACATCTATACGTTGCACTTAGCTTTTTTCTCTCTATACTTGTCATTGTCTTACTCTAAAAAATCGTACAAGAACATCATATTAATAATATTTTTTTTTTGCTTGATCAATCTATTTTTCTTTTGGGTTCTGTGAGATTTTAATTGTCTTAACGCGGAATGTGTGCGTGACCATGTCCAAATCGGTGTGCCCATAATTCTTCCTTTGCTTTTAAAGCAACAATTATGAACCTTCTAAAAAAATGAAGTGGTAGTTTTAACTTTTAATACATAAATAAATAGCTTGAATTTCTTGAGAGGCTAATCAATTTACATGATACAAGCCGCAAATTCAGGCCTTTTTGTGGTGCCAACTACAAAAATGTGTAAGAAAAGTCATATTTCTTTTTCTTATCCAACTGTTTTATAAAAGATACAAATTTACTTTCTGATGAAAAATTAATGACACACAATTTTACCATATTCAGATTCAACTTGGGATCTCAATAATTGTATCAACTACTTGGTCCAAGTTATAAAGCTCAAAACTTTAAAAAATAAAAGATAAAACTCACATGGTTTTCTACAATCATATGTCCTGTAGTAGTGTGCAAATTTAGCTGTCATACTACAATGACAGATGCTAACGTTTTTCTTGGATATGAATCATACTGTCATAAAATAAAAATAAGAAAGGACCCCACATTATGTAAGAATGATGATGCTTGTAACTTATAAACCCATCACTCCCCATTTTCAACAATAAATACATATTCCGTCAATCCAAGCCAAATAATTTATCAAAGGCAAAGCAATCAAAAGCAAAAGCAAACACACAAAAGCATATAAAGCAAAGAAAAGTGTCTCAAAAAGCTCATCCTTCTCAGCTCCTCCACACCTCTCTGCTGTGAAAAGGCATAAACACACACACAATTCAGCTTCAAATAATGGAAGAAGAGGAAGAAGTGCCCTCACCATTTTGGCTGCAAAACACTCACTCTCGCCGAGGCCGCCGCCGCCACTCATCATCTCTCTTCCTCAACCCTGGTCTTCTTCTTGTACTTTTGTTAGTCATAGCCATCTTATTTATCTTCATAGTAATTCCTTCATTCCTGTCTTTCACATCACAAATATTTAGACCACATCTAGTGAAGAAAAGCTGGGACTCCCTCAATCTAGTCCTTGTTCTCTTTGCCATTGTTTGTGGATTCCTCAGCAGAAACACCAACAACAATGAAAACACAAGCTCTTATGAAGATGCAAGCGTTTCAAGCTCATCACAAGAGGCTCACAAGTCAACCCCATCAACCTCAAATCAATGGTACACCCAGTACTCAGATCGTACAGCTGATAGCTACAGCACCATCAACAGGTTAAGGAGCAGCAGTTCATACCCGGATCTTAGGCAAGAATCTGCTTGGGTGAGCCATGATGAACGGTGGAGATTCTACGATGACACCAATGTTAGTGGTAATTATCGGTTTCAGAGCTCAGATCAGCTGCATCATCGCCATCCAACGCGAGATCAGCCTCAAGAGGAAGAAGAAGAAGAAGGTAACTTGGAGCCCAAGAATATACCTAGAGATACTTTTGTGGTTCCTGCAGTAGAAGAAGATGCCTTGGAGCCCAAGAATATACATGTAGACACTTTTGTGACTTCTACAGAAGAAGTTCCATCTCACAAGTCTCCATCACCACCATTGCCTTCATCGCCACTAACCTCAGCCATCTACACCACCATCACCATTGTCACCATTTACGCCGCCTAAGGTGGTTAAGCACAGAAAAAAGAGAACTTATCAAACTCTTGGACACAATGAAAAGACTGGAACCCCAGAAAAAATTGATTCACAAGTCAAGAATCTTGGAACCCCACCTTCACTGCCACCTCCGCCACGGCCACCACCGTCGGCCGCCATCACCGGTGTTAACTCAGCAAGTGGAGCCAAGGAGTGGTGACAAGAATGAGAAGAAGAGAGGAGGATCAGCCACTAAAGACTTCTTGAGCTCATTTAGGAGGAAGAAGAAGAAGCAAAGACAAAAGAGTGTTGAAAATTTCGACACCTTTCTAAACTCTCAACCTTCTTCTTCTTCTTCTTCTACTTCTCATCCACCACCTCCACCACCACCTCCGCCGCCGCCTCCACCATCAGTTTTTCACAGTTTATTCTCTTCTAAAAAGGGTAAGGCCAAAAAAGTTCATTCAGTTCCACCACCACCACCACCACCAACAGCACCACAACCACAAGCTAAGGTCTGGAAACCTCCATTGCCGGTTAAAACAAGCATTTTCAACAGTGGGGATGACAATGTGAGCTCAGGTAACGAGTCACCGCTTAATCCAATACCACCACCGCCACCACCGCCGCCGCCTTTCAAAATGCGGCCTTGGAAATTTGAGGTGCAGGGTGACTATGTTAGGATAAAAAGCAATAACAGTTCACGTAGTGGATCACCAGATCCAATGGATGGTGGAGAATCACCTACAAAGACTATGTTCTGTCCCAGTCCTGATGTTGACACTAAGGCTGATAGCTTCATTGCAAAGTTTAGAGCTGATCTGTTGATGCAGAAGATGAATTCTTTCAAGGAGAAGCAAGGGAGAGGGATGTCCAATCTAGGCCCAGAACGAAGCCCAAAGTAAAGAGGAAGAGCAGACCCAATATATAGTGACGTGGGGGTTTTTTTTTTTTTTTTCCTTTTTTGGTCATTTTTTTCATTTTTTTTTCTCTGTCTTGACTTTCTGTTTTGAAGGTTTTGTTAAAAGTGAGCTGTTCTGACATACACATAAAATCTGATTATACATGTTACATATATAGTTACAGAGGAAGTTTAATGTATTTGGGATATTTTTCTTTTTTTGTTAATTCTTTTTGTATGAGGTTTTCCAAATTCCAATTGTATTTGTTAAAGAAATTTACAGAGATGTATGATGAGATTTGCTTTGTACATTAAGGTTGTCAGATTTTGTGTTTATTCAAAAGCTGTGGTCTTTGGCCTTTTTTTATTAAACATGGACAGGAACACTTGTTTACATTTGGATTTTACCTTTCTTTCCGTGTGAGATTCTGCATATGAGAGAGAGTAGTCAAGGGAATGGGGACTCTAAGCATATGACAGGTAAGCAGTAATGCAGAAGTAATGCTACTTTTGTATTTAGACAACTTCAAGGGGAGAGAGATTGGGCTATGGAATGGCCCTATGATGGCATCTGACAGATAATTGATATAGAACACTTCGTGTTCAAGTAAGGTCGTGACAATAGTTTCTAAAAGTAATGAAAGAATTAAAGATTTTTTATAGACTATTTTAACTTTTATTAGTTTTAGGTGTTCAGCTTATAATATACTAAGCAAAGGCGTTTGGGGTCATGCACTTTGTATGAGGGCTCTAATAAACCACTTTCTGTCTGACCAATTAAATTAAAACTAGGTATGGCTGTGCTAGTGGCTAGTAGGAATATTGAAAAGCAACTTGAGAATATATATAATCCAGTTGATTTGCTGGTCTGACTCAACTGACTTGCCTAGGATAATGATGCCAGGTTGGAACCTGTTCATGATATATTAAGTTGACTTGAATAACACCAATACACCATACATATAGAACACAATTTGTGGAGTATGCATTGTATGTAGCTCATCAGTCTTAACATAATCACAATATAGTTTTGGAATCAAAGTGAAGGCTTTCATTTCTTGAGAGCCAATTGTTTGACTAGTTCTGGTAGAGATTGCTCCTGCCTTATGTTCTCAGCCCACCTTGCTTTGAGTCGGATTTCCTCGATGCTTTGCTTCAAATTCCTAGTAAAAGAAGGATGCACTCGGCTGACAAAAAATTCTTCTATCTCCTCAGCCTTTTCATTGCTGCAAAACTGCCATTTGATAATATTCAAGGAGTGAGAAATCTGTCTTCAGGAACACAAATAGATAGATTTATAAAATATCATAATTTGGCATACTGTGATTGCTTTATATTAAGTGAATCAGATATGTGATCTTATATAAATGAGTGCATATATTCACATAGACATTGGTTTAGCAGTAATCGATTTTATCATTTAATTGAGCACTAATGTTAAACCTCAGCAGTTTCATTTGTCATAACTAGGCACAAGCTATCAAAAATTGATAGACAGAACAGAACTGATTTCAAGAGATAACTGACTTTTTGGACATAATATGAGTAATTTGATGGTGATTACTTTTCCTATGATGAATTTCATTATACTAATAGAAACAAACTTTTCAAGGTCATTCATAAGTAAGGAACATGTCCTTGAGAGGTGGAATATTCACAAAAAAATAATCTTATTTTTCTTGATATGTTGAAATCACCCTTTAATATAATTATAATACAATTTATTCAAAAAAATGACAGTGAATTTGACCCATGCCAAACCGATTAAGGTATAGGTGGATGGTACGCAACAAGGCAGCAGTACCTTAAGCTTGATATGTCTAACTACTATAGATAAAGCACTATTTTCGAAGGCCAAACAACATTTATCAATATATAATACTTGTGACGTATCAAGTTGCATAGAGTTTTCTACTGAACTAGTCAACCAATGAATCATAGCTAACATGTATGAAAATACAGACTCAAGATGCATCACGTGTACCATTGCTATCCAACTAGGTTGAATTGCTTACCAAAGTGAGAATGTAGGTAATGAACTGGTGGAGTAGCATCGCACCATATTTGCTAAAGATCAAGTCCCAATTCTCCTGCATTTATCACAAAAAAAAAATAATAATAATAAGCCTCCAGGCCCTCCACAAAGTGTAAAATTCAAGAAGAAACCTTCATCCTAACACCAATCATAATACTTTCCTGACTATATCCATATCTATACATCAAATTATTTTCTTAATTTCAATATGATAGTAATACATTCATAATGAAGATGTTGACCATGAACTGCATACCTTCAACCATCTCCACGCTACCTCACGCCCTTCAGATCTTAGTCCAGCAAGCACATAAAGAATATCTTGATCTCGAACCTGAAAAGATATTAAGATGAAGCAAAAATTAGACCGGCAAGAAAGATGGGGCTTTTAGAAACTGTAATTTGATATGCACAGCAATACCTCCTCAGACAACATAAAATTCAGAGCCGTCAAGAACTATATTTGGGTCTGGACACGATGCAATACAACCTGTATAAGGATCAAAGGAATTGCATTAAATCTAAGTAGCTTTTATCCACAAAGACAGGATATTATTTCAAATGTTACTCCTTATTACGTAAAAGTGGTTCTTTTTCTTGCACTGTATCTGCTTCTCTATAGAGCTTCAGTAGGAACTCAAACCCATTCCTATTCGTGGTGCTAGTGTTCAGCAATACAGCAATGTAAGCAGCCTGCAGGGCACATAGCAATTCTGTATATCAACCTTGAACAGACCCCTATGAATGAAGAGTGATTTAGATATACAGGTAAAACTATTACCTTTCTAGTGTCAGCTGACAGAAGAGGAGTATTTTGATCATTCAGTAACGCCTGAAACCTCTGGACTGCTTATTTGTTAGTTTTATCATGGCCAAAAGTAACCAAGGCCAGAAAGACTTCTCCTCTCAATAGTGCATTTAAATGACTCTCTCCAGGTATTGATTCCCAACCCTGATTTTCTGCACAAAGAATAAAAAGAATATGATATTTAAACGTATGAAGAAGCTTACTTCACTCCATAACAAAAATCCAGTACATAAAAAATGTCAGTAATGTGAAACATGATGCCAAGGAGACTAGAAAACATCATAAAGACGATGATATACATTTTGTGAGATAGGTTTTCATATATTTGAAAAACGATTTGATGCACAATTGAAAGATACAAAGGAATTTTCTTTTCACTTTTTTTTTTCTTTAATATTGTTTCATAGTTCATACTCCTCGGCCCTAACCAAGAAAGTTGCAAACAGAATAAAAACTCATCTCCACTCAACGTAAACAATCATGAAGAAGAGGTTCCAATAAATATCCAGCAACAAGAGGGTTGGCATATTAAAATATATGGTGATAGTTCTTACTCTGAGGAAAACAGAAGGAGATTGATGAAAAATTGTTTTCAAGTCATTCACTAAATCTGGGACGGCATCACCAGAGATCTCAACAACTTTATAACACACCTGTTGTATATATCACATAAAAACTTCAAGTTCTGGTAAATATTTGGTGAAAATGGTAACATTATCAAGATACAAAAGTTATCCTTACATTAATGAGTTTCGATAACACAATAAAATCGAGCTCTTTTCTGTATACACCCATCAAGGAAAGCAATGATGACAGTGGTTGCTCGCAAGCCACACAAAGAGCATATGTGTCATCCAAAACGCCTGAAAATTGAGACTGCAAGGAGTTACATGCTATTTGACAGTGATCACTGAGCTTATAATGGCAGAAATAAAGGGAAACCACAAAAGGAAGGAATTAATTATGGGGATAGGAAATATGTAGCCTGAAACAGTCCATTTGGTATTCAAAAGAATTTTAATATATAGAAAGACCAAATATGCAGTATTAAGTTAGCCAAACTCTACTCATTGGAATACCGCCCTGCTGTGGAACTCACCTGTTGAATCAGGCACAAAAATGAGAATCTAGTATACTTCACACCATGTGATCATGACAATAGATACAGCATACCCACTACAACAACATAGATACAGTTATTAATTCATCTTTGGACATAGTATGTACCAAATTTATCTGTTGCTGACAAGCAATTACTCTCTATGGCTTTCCTCAGTCGAGTTGCAAGCTTATCTTCATATTTTACCCTGTAGAAACCACTCTGCTCAATATTAACTTTGACCCAGAAATGTTCATCACATTCCTCTTCATTCTTCTTGTTAAATGTGCTTTTGTTTTGGTGGGGAGAATGAACCAGTTCAGATATATCCAGTTTTTGAGACTTTTTTTCCAAAAGGAAAGTCTTGCATTTGATGTATGAGCCAATGGATACTGTTATTGGAACAATCCATAGTCCATCACCACACAGACCAGATGACAAGAATTGTGACTGCAGATCCTAAAAATGTATCAGATCTCCAAAGCAATAAAGATAAAATTTGTGGCTGCAAATCTTTTAATGCTGCATGTTGCTTGTTAATCAATAACAAGACCTGTTCAAATTCCAAAATATCATCTTTGGATTACTGGATATCCATTTTTCTTCGTCCAATCATCCATCATTGAGTTGATTTGAAGGCCAGATTCCTCTGAAATAACGCACCATAAATCTTCTGTCTTTGCATTTTTCCCAGCATATCTTTTTATGTATAAAACTTAAGGATTTCTGTTTCAAATAAAAGTCAAGAGTTAAATAAGTGATTAAAGCAACTTTAATTTTTATCAACTCATTACATAGTAAATGATTACGTTCAAGAAGTGCATAGTAAATGAATACTTGATGGAACATGCTCCAACCTTTCCCTTAGTCATTTTGTTCATAACTTTATTTACAACATTTTGACAACAAAAGTTTTCATGTTGACATTTTCCTTACCAAGAACCTCATTTTCCATGGAAAAGTGACGCTAAGGTATTCCACACCAAGAAATGATAATTGTAACATGTTACTGACAACAATCAGTGGAAAGAGTGATCAAAGAATGCTTCCAACATGACGAACGTAACAGACACAATGCAGATATAGATTCCTAAATCACACCACACTGGACAAAGAGTTTCTACCCAGAAAGAAACCCAGAAGGCGTTACATGGAAAAAGTATCCTGAGGGCTGAGTCACATGCCCAGCAACTCGAGATTTTTTAGCCCACCATCCAATCAAAGACAACAACAGCATTGTTAACATAGAAGGTCAACAAGAAACAGAAGTTACGTAATAGTCTTGATAATTATAAAGTGCAAGATGTATTTTTTTAATGGGTAAGAGAGCCATTAATGATATCAAAACCAAATCACATTAGACAATAAATGCCAAATTGTAGCCATGTGTAGATTTTAGAGTGTGTGTGTATATATATATATAAATATAATTTAGTAATAACATCCACATAGAATTTAAACCATGAAAATATAAAGTCATTGTTTGGTGCTTCAACACTATAAGCTAAGAACTCAAACTATCCCACCTGGAACGTGTCATCGCCAAGATAACCCTGCAACATTCGAATAACAGCAGATCCCTTTTTGTAGCTGATATCATCAAATATCTCCTCTATTGAACGAGCATGATGTACCTCCACCTGAAAATATTCAAATGGCATGTGATGGACATAGTTGAAACTACATGTTGAAGTTATGCTTGCTTTATATAGCAAATTGCCTAACAATTTTCTCTCATTTGAAGTCATAATTGGGACTTATTAAGATATAGTAATTATTGTGCTACAATCTTTGGAGTTGGGTTATAAGAAATTTCCCTGCATTGTCACCTCCATTTTACTGGGTAGAACTCCAAACACACAGATGACAGATGCAAGTTCATGGGCACAGACACCCAGACACATTAAGTTCACCACATGTCAATGCATTTACTTGATGATATCATTGCAGTGCTTGAAAATTCAGCACAACAGGCCATTAGGGGAAGCAGTTTGCTCTAAATAACTATTCTTACCATTGATTTATGACTGCATTTGCTAATAAGCTATATAATTTAAAATGTTTAAGTGATGTGTTCCCACTAACCAGAAAATTCTGGAGCATTCACTTACCTCAATAGGATGTGACTGTTCCATGGCATCCATACGTAAGCCATCAGCTGTTTGTCGAAGAAACTGAGTCCATATTTTCCACTCAGGAAACATGATGTCAGTGGCCATATAACTTATCTGGAGATTTAAGATTGAACAGAGATACCAAAATCATAAAATTGAATGCAGTGGAATGGCCAGACAAGTGGTTGCAGAGATTTAGGATGACTCAATGTTACCCAGGTTGCAAATCCCTCATTCAGCCATAAATGACTCCACCATTCCATTGTTACCAGATTGCCAAACAATGGTGGGCTACTTCATGTGATACAACAATTGTGAGCTGGCAAAACATGAATAAGCTTTGAAGATTACATACAAGTATTTAGGAAATGAATGAAGAATCATATTTCAATGTCATTCCTTTTGTAATTGAAACTGTTATTTGCTTCCAGAGTTTTCTCATTGGTATCAATATATAAACTTTTTAATGGGTAGACTGCATCAATCAGTTATAAATAATTGTCAGCTATTCTGTATTAAGGCTTTTTGGGGAAAGAAAAAATAATACTGCACTTCCCTTTTATATGTTTTCATTTATGAAAAGGGAAACGGAGAAAAAGTAAGGCAAAAATTGTCTTGAAATTCATTTCTTGACAAGCAGATCTGCACCTTGCAGTAGATTGATTACTTTTTGGGAGCATCATAATGCAAAGGAGAAAACTGAAGCTAAAAGTGTGTTAGATACGTAACTTACAAAAAAAAGAAAGTGTTAGATATGTAACTTACAAACTGCTTCATGTTAGCTGATGAAAGCAAATCATCGTAAAGTAGTATATTTTCACGATATGTGATCAAACCATAATTCTCCATAGCTCCTCCAGAAAATTCAGGGACAGCAACCATATCCAGTTTTGGAAGTGGATAAGGAGTTGAGAAGTACCTAAATGATTCCATAATTAGGGCTGACGAGTGTTATCAGTATCACCACAGAGAACTTAAACAGTCTTCAACCAAAGCAAAAAAACACAATGTTTCTTAACTTTGATTCTTCTAACCTACACTATAACACTGGTTCTGTTTTCAGGCCATCTCCATGGATAAAGGAGGTCAAGTTATCTAAACAGTCTTTGTTTTAATTTGGAAAATTTTGAAGGGTAGACCCAATGAGGGAAGAATCCATGTGTATCAGGTACTCGCTTTGGGTGCAGTCATATAGTGCAGAGAAGCTAAATTGGTCCACAAGCTTTACCAATCAATTGAAGAAAAAAAGGAAAGACTACAACAACAACAACAACACAAAGCCTTAGTCCCAAAATTTGGGGTCAGCTATGGATTTTTGACCGATTAGATTGGTCAGCCACCATGATTCCTTTTCTCCGTTCTATCCTATCTGAAATCATGCTCTTTGTTACTTTAAATAGATAGAAGGGAGAAATTCATTCTGTTCTTTGCAAGGTCAAGCAAGAAAGTATTGAAAGGATCACCTTCCCTTGAACATAAGCAAACACTAACTCTCTATTTGTGGCATGTGCTGTTTTTTCTCCCTCATAGCTTAGTTCTGTGTAAAACTACGTGATGGTGGACACATTCAATTTATTGATTTATGAGACTGAAGATCAAAAAATTTAAAATCTCCACATGAACAAGGAAAATAAAAGGAGAAATTACCTAGTAAATATGTCAAGTGCCTTCACAGCAAGATTTAAAAGCAAACTTCCCTTTATCCACTCTTTCCAACAGGACAATATACACGAACCTTGATCCCTGCATGCACAGTGCATTATTCTATATAACAACAACCAATACCTAGTCTTAAAATTTTAGGGTCAACTATGGATTCTCAACAAATTAGTCAAGGTAGGCCACGTGCTCTTTCCCACCATTTTAGTGTATAAGCTATTTAAACCAAAAAAAGAAGAAGAAAGACAGTAAATGAATGCGCCTCTGCCATATATGCATTACCATCAGCTGTTGTTTCTTCAATATGATCAAATACCCCAACAACAACACCCACCAAATAAGTTGACATGACTGGAGATTCCTCAAAATAACAGTCTTAATATTTTCATTAAGCTTTTCATCAGCAACTGGCATATTAGACAATGCTGTCAACTCTGATGGTACGTCTATCCTGATCTTGAAGGTGGCCTGTAAAGTAAGTATTAGTAATTTCTGAGTAGTAAATAGAAGGGGGAAAAAATGAATTTTCAAAGTAATTTAAACCACATGAGAACAGTATTATCAAACTCCAATCAGAAATTTCTGCCACGTACTTGTTATTCATTAACATTTACTAAACAAAACGAAAATACATGAATGTCCTGTTACCTATCTGTTCTATGTGCATCAATATTAATAAACTTTTCTCAAAATCTGTGGGTAATGTGCTTGTATTCTTTTTTCATGATTAAAGTTCTATTTCACAAATTTTTCAAATAGCATGTACATGACACTAATTAAATGCCACTTATGGAAGATTGATTTAAAGGTTCTAAACAAGTAAAATAATGAGTTCTTCCAAGGGTAAAAGCAAGTTCTCAATTATGCATACCTTAAGGGCAGGTTTCATCCCAGCAAGGAAAGCACCGCCTTGCTTCCACAGCTTCAAACTGAGTAAACTGCCATATTCTCTTCACTCCCCCGTCCACATAAGTACTGTAAACAGTGACAGAATCCAGGATTTCACCTTTCGGGATCCAAATTAGAATTTTCACCATTCAAGAGTGAGAAATATATTAAGTTTCAAGAATAAATTAATACATGAAAAATAAAACTGGCATCTACTGTGTTGGTTTTCCCAAGATCTACAAATCAAATGAGGTCATATATATGATCTCATTATATGTCCAATATTCATCTACAATAAAAAACCAATTATTGCTGCCAAATTAAAAAGGGGGAAAAAGAGAGAACAAAATATCATAATCAAAGAATGTGTGCAAGATCTATACACACACAGAGTGACAGAAATGAATCATCAAGTTCAAAAGTACGAAAGATGAAAAATTGATGCAAGCAAGTGTTAATATTAAAGATAATTTACTTGAGTACTAAAATTCGTCACAGAATGAAATTACCATATATAATTCAAGAAAATTACCTCTGTTCATCTCACTGATTTTACAAAGTTGTTCAGTTTCATTATTATGTATTTGATCATTCTCAAAAGTATCTAAAAATTCAAAATTTATAGTTTCTTTCTTCCTTTTCACTGATTTTCTTAGCAACCAAACAAGAAAAAGCTTGAATAAAACTAACCAAATAATTCCAAATCACTTACCAAGTAAACTTCTCCATAAATTTAGAAACAAAGTCACTCTGAAAGATAGAAAATTTAAATAAATAAAAAAAGATTTACCATTTATAGAGACCCTTCAAGTGTGGATTAAGTGCCCCAGAAAACTCAATCCCCAAAACCCCATCACCAACACTAAGCACTTCATCAAAACCCAGCACCAGTATCTCATCTTCACCATTCAAAACAACAACATCACAAGGCTTATATGTCTGCAAAAATCAACAAAAACTTCATTTTAAAAAAACCCATTAAAAGTTAAAGAACAATAAAACCAATGGTTTAAGAGAGAGTGTTAATTACTTGGTGATTGGAGTTGGTGAACCAGACTTGATGTACATCAAGTTCGAGAACATTTAGGACGAGGAACTTAGTGTGTTCGATGATGTTAAGGTTGACCTGTACTGTACCAGAAAAAGTGCATGCTGTGAGATCAAGTTTGATATAAAGATCATAACTTGTTGGGATTGCAAATTTTGGTAGCCTTGTTTGTCCTTTGAATTGCTCTATGCTTTGTTTTGTTTTTGTCTCCATTTCTCTCTATGTTTCTCAGTCTCTGTGAATTTCGTGTCAGTTTTGTTAAGTGCATGGATTACAGAGGCTTTACTATGTATATCTTTGCTAATACTAAGGCTTTTCTATATTTAGACACATGGACGTGGGGCCAATATATATATATATATTAACTTAGCAATCTTGAGCTTCCTTAAAAAAAAAAAAAAAAAAAAAAAAAAAAAAAAAAAAAAAAACTTTGCAACCTTGCACTATAAATTTATACTTTGTACTCTTAACAATATTATTAAATTTTTTTTCTTCTAAAAAAAATATTATGGATTCTCTTATAAGCATAATGTTATTGTTACAAATTTTTCTGCGACAATTTTACAAGTGGTTGAGATAGCAAATTCCTTGCACCTGAACCTATCACCTACATCACTTTTTTTTTTACTTACCAATAACCACTCACTACATTAGTAATTTATAAAAAAAAAAATTGTAAGTATAACATTTTCCTCCTTTTAAAGACTATAAAAAATTTATAAATCTAAACAAAAAAAATTAGCCCCACAAAAAAAATCATCAATAGTAAAGTTTAAAATTTTTTTAAGTCGAATCAACTTATTTTACAAAAAACAAACAACTCAACCCTTTAAATTTTTTAAACAAAATAATTTTGTTCATATGAAGTAGACGCATGTTAAAAAAAAAAAAGCCTCAATTATTAAGTAGTAAAGTCAAAGGTGAAACCGCTGCACACAACCAGCAATAAACCATTTTTTTTATTTTTTTATTTATAGAGAAACCAATAAACCCACTTTTAAATCCAAGTCCTAGCTTATTTAAGTCAACTTGCGGAGAAAGAGTGACAATTACACTTTGGCCAACGCATGCTCCCATGCATTGAGTGTAATGAAAATAACAGGTGCTTTACAATTTTTTTTTTGTTGGTAAAAGGAGAAATACATTAAAATTAGAAATTAACAACAGTCTCAGGGCAGTACCTGTCTAAGTACAAACCAGAACAATCAAAATCTAACAAAGATTGCAAGCCCTCATGGGACTATCATACCAAATAAAACTGGAAGATTGCTGAGCTCCCATCCTAGCTAGCATATTAGCACTCCTATTAGCTTCTCTATAACAATGATCAAAATGAATCTGAGGAACTCGGGAAGCCAGCTGCCTGCAGTCATCCACAATGGAGAAAATGATTAGATTAGTATTGTTGGGGTTATTCAGGACTTCAATAATAGCTTTGATGGAAACTAGAAGCCAGCTGCCTGCTTTAAAATTTTGGATTTAGCGGAAATTTCACATGCCAAGTTGAAAATAAGTAAATAACGCCAAGAGGGCCGTGGAAAATAACGACCTTATCCTTTTCAAATTGACATTTATGGCTTGAAAGAGGATATATATACAAGAAAAGCAGGAGTGAAAGAAAATGAGATTTTTTTTTTGAAAAGAAAGAAAATGAGACTTAAAAGAAAATGAAGCATCAAAATACTTAAATGCGTAAGTGAAAACATATTAACTTAAAAAAAAATTGGTTCAGAAATTAAATCAACAATAATAAAAAGGACTATTAGTGGAGGAAAAAAAAGTGATAGAAATAATAAAAAAATAAAGAAAAAAGAGACAAAATTGAAGAAATAGAAAGAGTATTGACCCTTTTATTTATTTTGGTGTTGTGGATTGAACTTGGAGGAATAGGTGATTGAGGTGCAAAGGGAGTTATACAAAATTTATATAAAAAATAAAATAGAAGAAGAAGGGTCGAAGGAGATGAAAGGTTGAACAAAGTAAAAGAGTAGAATTTAAAAGATTTAAAGGAGAAAATTTAAGAATGCATAAAGGATTAAAATGAAAATTTTAAGAAGATAACAATTGGAGGAGATAAAAAAAGTTGAACAAAGTGAAAATTAGAACAAAAGCAATAAATAATAAATAAGAAAAATAGAAGGAAAAGATGTGATAATGTAGCATAACAAGAATTTTGCAAAATTAATTACAAAGCTTCCATTTTTATATAGAATATAGATTTTATTTAAGACCAAAACTAACAGTAAAAGAAAAGAAAATTTAGTATAAATGGCTGTAGCTTTTAAGATTCTGATCCCAAATAAATAAACCAGTTTCAATCCTTACAGAAATATTAAAGGAATACTTAGACCCCATTGTCCTTGAATTTCATTTAGCAAGTGATATTTTAGAACAACTAATCCCTTACAGCACAAACAAGAAAAAATGCTCGGGATATGTTAATATGAATCCTTGACAAGTATTCTAGGAAGCCTTCAATGTTTGGAAAGTGATAGGATCTACAACTTTTCAAAATAGAAATCAATAAATTTAGGCACTCAACATTTTCTCATTTCCACAACAGTTAACACAATTTGTGATTGGTGTGGTGAATAATAAAAATGGTATTAGTTGTAGTAGTAGACCTAAGTGAAAGTGATATTGTTCTAAATTCTAATCACAACAAGACATGTTACTAGTTGTGATAAAAGTCATGAAAAATATTGTGTACTTTGTATTACTCATTAGAAGTGGACACAAAGGCTTTGCAAAACTATGATAGAGCATTCTTTGAGTTTATTTAAACAAAAAAACTATTATGACATTAAAAGGAAGACCCTAGAACTTGAAATTGGAGATAAAGTTTTACTACAGGTTGCACTTATGAAAGGAGTAATAAGATTTGGCAAAAAAGGTAAGTTAAGCCCTAGGTTTGTAGGGTCTTTTGAGGTCTTGGAAAGGGTGGGAAAAGTTGCATATAGAATTGTCCTATCTGGCCCTGTTAGGAATTCATAATATTTTTCATGAGTTTATGTTAAGGAAATACATTTATGACCTTTTACATGTATTGAGTTATGAGCCTCTTTATATCAGAGATGATTTGTCATATGAAAAAGTTCTGGTAAAAATTTTTATAAGGGAGAAAGAATATAATGTCCCAGCTTAAAAAAAAAAAAAAAAAACCTGTAGAGCATAAAGCTTGAATGTTGACCTCATTGTGGTGTTGTTAATATATTGGTGGAATGTAAGGTAGAGACTCAAAATAAGGACCCTCCTCCAATGGCAAGAGGAGATGTCCGTACTTTGTCCGCAGATTATTGTCCTGGAGGAGCAAGGTAAAGGGTCAATGATGATGACCATAATTCAATACTGACCTGTTAACAAAGTAGCGAGCGAAAGAAGGAACAGAGACAACAGAGAGCACCATTCCTTCGACACGGAATTGAATAACATCACGAATTTAAAATCAACAACACCGACGTATCCATGTCGGTGAGCAAATTACATAAATCTTAGCTTTGTTTTAATTTAAAAAAAAAAAAAAACGAACGTTTATTAATAAACTTATGAATTTGAACTTCAGTATACAATTTTACTACACAAATTCAGTTAACTACCTGAAAGCACAAGCTGCAGAGTCCAAGAACTTGAAGAGGAAGAAGAAGATACTGTTACAACGGTAACACCAAAAACGGTGTCGTCTAAACCAAAGGCTAAAAAGCGTTTCTTGTTTGAAAAGCATCGGTGCCGTTTCTCACTAAACAAAATGCTGCCGTTTTGATTAAATATAAGACAGCTGTGTTGTAAGTCTCAAGCGCTGTCGTTTTGATTAGTGTGCATAGCAAAAAGCTATTGCATTGTGCAATTAATTATGATGTGTGAGAAAGAGGTAAAAAATTAAAGTGTAAAAATGATATGGTAAAAAATTGAGGCTTAAATTTTTTATTTAATTATTTAAGAGTTGAGATTAAAAATAACTTTTGCAACTTTTAATTTCAACCATTGATGTCTCATTGCATGGTAACTATTGCACTGGATCTTAATCCAATAGATTCAACTTTTACTTTTTATTTTTTATGGAATGTATTCGTGTACACCTTAAATTTGAATTTGCTCTTAGTAATGCATTAACGGGTTAGTGATATGGCGGGGAAGTTTATGCCCATTTTAACGCTGCTCACATAATGACTATATGTAATTGATGACCAAAGAAGTTATTCATTTGGCTTGTTTTCAAAATTTTTTTTTTTCTCTAGCTTCTTCTTTTTTTTTTTTTTTTTTTTTTTCCCTGAAACACTTTCTTCTATTTTTCTTTTTTGAGTTATTGTTTTTAATATACGGAATGTCTGTATGCCTTTCATTTTGGTAAATTTTTGGGTTTGATCTTTACTTCATGATCCTAAATACTCTTTATATCAGTCTAAAATGTTTATTAGATATTGGTGCACTCATTTCTGTGATTCTCAACTGTTTGCATCGGTTACAAAAACAATCTTTGGCTCAGCAAGAGTGTGTCAAAAATATTTCTTTAGTGTTGAACTTGGACACAATAAATCGGTGCATCATGCAACTGGTGGTTGCAAAACAGTAGGTAAATAATGGTAAGTGGGCAAAAGCTCTGGAACCTGTTAGAAAGGTGCTCATTAATGTCAGTGCTAGAATTAGAAATTGTGTTTATAAATTATAATGTTTTGGACCTACCAAATTGCTTAATAGTTAATACCCTTATGTTTATATGAGAAACTATGAACATGTGATATTAAATTTTATGTAATAAATTACAATGGAGAGTTAAATAATGTTTCCTTGGTCTATGTCTAGCACTACTATTTGTGCATTCTGTATGTGCCATATAGCAAAACAAATTAGACGAATTTTTCAAATATTGTTGCCAATGTACTAGGTGCTAGAAATCATTAACCTATGGTTGGAAATAATAAAAAGCTATTTTATCGCTAACTATTGTTACACATGCTGAATTATATATTGTAGTACACACTTCAGCTGAAATTGTGTTTTGAAAATTTCAGTTATAATTGAGAAATGGTGAAACAGTGTTCTGAAAACAAGATTTCAACTACATGTTCCGTACACACAATATGTAACTATTACCACTCTTACTTTACAAGTTGTTATGAATGTCTCTTTAATTTGTTATGATAACTGAGAGACTATTAGGCAATGCCTATCCTTCTTCTAGTTTCATCTCCAAATCTAAGGCCCACATTATGCGTTTGATGTTAGGAAAAACCTCTAAGACACATTAGTTTACCAAGCTACTCCTAAAGAAATTCAATCTAAAATTAAATGATCTAAAAAGTTAAGCTAAGGAAATTTATATGAAAGTCTTATGCCTTATTCAAGGCTTGTTATTGTTGGTTACAGATAACTGTGCTCTTGTTACTGATGGAAGCATGCAGTGAAACCAAATAGAAAGAGGAAAAAACAAGTATGTTAACACTGAATCTATTGTGATTATGGAACAATGTTGAAAAAAAAGTGCTTTACCTTGCTGTAGCAGCAGATGAATTTTTTTTTTTTGACAGTTTGATAAGAGGATCACTTCGATCGTGATACTTCAGTTTCCTTCAATGTTATCAAGTCCTTTTAGGCTTCAAAATTATTGACAAGAAATTAACTTATGAGGCGTACGATGGATCCTATTCCTATGCTTTTCTTAAGGATGTTCAAGAGTACGTTTTTCTCTTTATTACTTTCTTTGAATCTTTGATCTTCTCAATATATCATTTCATTTAAAAAAATTCTGTTATTCCACAATTCTTTCGCAATATGCATGTATGTTAGAAAATGCTGTATATTTCCACCTAAACATATGTTGAAAGAGCTTGTTTTAGATCGTTGATAAAATAGATTCTGATCACGCCACTTAAATACGTTTGGTAGGCTCAAAATAAGAATTTTACAAAACTAACTAAACTCCTAGCATACTGAGCTAAAATATGTGCAAGGAGATTGCCTAATACAAGGTTGTTTTGTTTGTTCTACAGCTACAACTTTAGTCATGGACGGTACTTAGGGAAATGTATACTTGCAAATTTTTTTTTTTTTTTATATTTGCTACAATACCAAAAGATTCACCGTCCTTAAAATTTAAAATATTTTTTTTTTCCAATAAGGCAATAACGACAAACCCCCTAATAGTTTTTTTCTTATTTGTTAACAAAAATAACATGAGCTACCAATTGAATATTGACAGCAAATATAAACTTTACTAATCAATTTTTTTTAAAAAATAATAAATACAAAAGATCCAGTTGACGGTAGAATTAAACATAGAGGAATCAAAATGTAATTTACCTTCTTTTTTTATTTTTTATTTATTTTAATAAAGGCTTTATGTGTCGCACTTTTGTCAGAAGTGAATTGTTCTAAAATGCACAGGAAATTAGATTATACATAGGTAGAAACAAATTTTAATATATTTGGTTATTCTTTCATTTTGGGTGTTTTTGTTTTTCTATGAGGTTTTCACCTTCCAAATGTATTTGTTATAGAAAGTTACATGGATGTATGATGAGGTTTCCTTTTACTCTCAAGCTGTGGTCTTCGGAAATTTTTTTATATAAAAAATGAATAGGAACACGTATTTCTATTTGGACTTATAGTAGTATTTTTATGTATTAGCTTTGGTATAAAAGAGAAATCAGTAATGGAATGAGCCATAGTTGGCATGTGAGAGATACGTCACAATGGAGAAGTAATGTTGCTTTTAGAATTTTTAGATAACGTTAAGCCATAAAGAGAAGAGAGATTAGGCTGTCACTGGCTGTGGAATGGCTCTTTGTTGCCATCGGATACTTAACTGTTAAAAGCAATGGAGAGGTGATGGTTTTGTATAGCTAATTTTAACTATTATTTAGGTGTGTGCAATGATAATAGCTTAAAAGTACAATATTATCTTAGTTTTGATAGATATTATTACATCTATTTTGTGTTTATTCCCATACTTACATGTAAATATAAGAGTTTGCAAGTTTTGTCTAAAATATACTCACTAAGTGTATTTTTCTCTTGTAGGAGATTTAAACTAATGAGTTAAACACACAGACATGAAGCAAAGAGAATCCAAGGGTGAAGATCAATTGAGAATTGACTTTTGAAAAATTTAATGAGTCAAAGATACGAAAACATAAAAAATAAAAAAGAAATTCGTTTGAGCCAAAGATGAAAAGAATCCTAGAATGAAAATATTCTGACCAGTTTTTGTATTTTGGCCATATCTTTTTACTCTAATATCAGATTGACTTGATTCTTGCTGTTAGGGAAAGAGAACTTAAAGATATAAAACTTTATGGTTATCAAAACTTCAGAATTTGTTGTATTCAAGGCCAAAAACGATCTAGAAGTTGACTCACTATTGAAAAACAAGAATTGACATTTTTATATTTTTCTTTTTGAGAGAATGTGTTTTAGGATTTTGAATGTTATAAATATTAGAGAGGTACAAGGGCAGCCATATTTTTGGTTGCTAGGAAATCTTATTTTTCATCAATTTTTGAGAGTATTTATTTTCTTTGAAAACTTAAGAACCTAAATTAGGATTAGGGGTGAATCTCCAATGTTGTAAGTTGTCCACTATTCAATCCAAGCATGTTTTTCACGCTTTGATCAATGAGATCAATTGTAATATTTTCATAATTGTTTTGTTAAATTGATATTTAATTTTTAATTCTTTCATAAGTATATTCTTGAATTTTCTTATTGTTAGAATAGAGTTTTATAATCTCTCTAATAAAACGTGATAATCTTATTAAATATTACTTTTACCATAGTATTGTTTCTAGAGTATGAGATGTTCTTGAGTTTTTGGAATAATTGTTGAATAATCAACCAAAGAGAGTTTATTAACATTTATTTCTAAATCTTCCTATCAAATAGTTTATGCATTTATTTAACCAATTGTGTATTAAATTGGATTGGTAGTGGATACCTAACAATATTGGTAGACAAACCCTTACGCTCTTAGTGATTTTAATTATTGAATTTTACCAAACTTTCTTTTTCCTAAGTTTCAGTTATATTTTTCTATATATTATTGGTACGTCTAACGTGTTCTTATTTTCCTTTTCTCAGGAACCTTAGCTATACTACAAATTCCATCACAAGATTGTACGACATCATGCAGCTTATAACTATTCTTTTTTGTCCACATACTCGTATGTCATAATATAACTTAGCCAAGAAGCACTCCCTCTAATGGTGTATTCATTATTGAGTGCCACAAATCATTCAAATTTAGAAGGAAATCTCCAAATAGTCTTGAAAGACTCCATGTCAAGAGTTCTAACGAATTCCCTTATATCCTCTAGCCTTCAAACTTGTAGATTGGCACAAAGGTAGGAGGTATGGTCTCTTGAGCTGCTATATTCTCATCTAATGCTGCCACAATATCTTCAATATTTCTCGTGGATAACATAATTGAATAAAAAAACAAACCATACAAAAACAAGCCATAAGATGCAGGGAGTGAAGGAAAAAAATAAAGATTGATTGCAGCGGAAAGAATAAGTAATTCAGGCAATGAGTGAAAAAAATGCACTTACAATTTTCAGAAATGACAGCTCTCTCTAACTCAAATGATACAAATACATTAAAATTGCCATTTCATCTAGACACCCTTTAGCAACTCACAACACCATATGTAGAGAATATGAGCTTTAATGTGGCACCACTGAGAAAAGGCCCATAAACCCTTATCCAAAGATTCGAACTTATAGATGGCCTTCTATACTTCATTCCACACAACACTCAACTGCCTTCCGTTTCACACAATACTCAATTTCCTTCCCTCCAGTACAGTGTTGTTAAGATGTTTACATTGCTTCCCTTGCTGGCGATGCAAATATTAATATTGAAAGAGAAAGTTGTTTTACACTTTACAAGAAAAAAGATTTTAGATATATACCAGTCCGAGTATTTTATGTTTCAAATACCTTCCCTATTTGGGGAGAAAGTTTTTTTTTTTTGGTTCAAATACTCTCTTTAGTGACTAAAGTCCAAGTCTTTCTAAGAAAAGGTTATTTAGAAGACCTAGTCTAGCAAAACATTATTTAGGAGAACCTAGTAATTCACAGAGTTTGTTTCAATTACTCTCCTTTGTTATTAAGAAGTCCTAGTTTTACCACACTCCTTAATCCAAAGGAAGCCTAAACACATAATTAATCAATTAAAGTAACAACATAAGTACAATTGGAATTCACAGGAAATTACATGCAATCTGATTTCTGCTGCCCTAACTAATGTAAACTATCAACAACTGTTCACTAAAAATAACAAAAAATTCAACATAATCAATTTTAATGCATTTTACTTTTCTCATCTGAGCATTGCAAAATGAAAAATCATATTTTCATAATGTAATTGCCCAATTTGAAAAAGAAACATAGGACATGCATTCTAATTTGAAAAAGGTTTCTCTATAGTCAATAAAATTCACATAGACTTTGTGTCAATCACTCTCCTTTGTCATTAATAAGTCCTAGTTTTACCATACTCCTTACACATAATTAATCAACTAATTAACATAAGTGCAATTGGGCATGCAATCTAATTTCTGTTGCCCTGCCTGACTAAAGTAAACTATTAACAAATGTTCACTAAAATAAATTCAACATTCTCATCTAAGCATTGCAAAAGGAAAAAAGAAATGTATTCCAATTTTCAGGCCAAATAGAGTTTAGTAAAGAACACACACACACACACATAACCTCAAACATTACCATGCCCAAGAGTCAAGATCTTCTAGTTCTTATATATAAAAAAAAAAGTCAGATCTTCCATTTCCAACACCATATCCGTGACACAACAAAAGGTGCATACATTTCTTACCAAATACACCAATCAAGAAGAAATATTATTACCAATAAGATATATTAAGAACATAAAAACCTTTAACAATGGCAAAATCTGTGAAATTTCACCAAAACACACGTGGAACTTTAAAATATGATCCATATTGTTTTACCTTTTCCCAAGTCCCCCTATTACAACATATGATGTGCACCTTAAGAGTGAAAATAGAACAAACCATACAACTTAACTACCAAAAATAAAAGAAAATTTTCTCATGCTAAAAACCAAAAAAAAAAAAAAACCAAATTCATTTGAGGTGACTGGTGATTATTCCTTATGTTTCTTCTCACTCAAAAGGAAAGGGTGAGAAAGTTTGGCTTGTGTCACATTATTTTTGCATACATTTTGTTACAAGTTTTACCACAATTCTAACGTAATAGACAGTGAATGGTTGCCTACCATCTTCATATCGGCACCATTTTTTTTCCACACTCACACTCGTAGTAAGCCACGTTAAAGTTATGGTAAAATTTATAGCACAAAAGTTGTGTTTCTTGTTCATTAAAATGGGATTTGGATTGCACCATGCAATTACCGATTGGTTGTGAAATTTAAAAATTAATAAGGTAAAAAAAAATCCTTTATACTTTTTTACTATTGTTTTAACTTTTAACTCTTTAACTTTTTTACCATTTTAACCTTTTCATTTCACAACAAATGGTAATTGCACATCAATTATGTATCATTTTCTTGTGTATGTTTTTTTCTTCTCAAAAAGGGGAGGAATGTCAAATCAATGGATAGTTGACATATAAGAAAAATAGCCACAATTGAATCAAAACCATTTTCTAACAAGCAATGCTACAAAAAAAAAAAAATTATAACATTTTTCATAGCAATTGAGTTCACAATTTTTTACTAATTCTCATATAGGCTTACAACTGCATCACTTTTTTATCTATCAATAATAACTTGCATCTAGGCAAATGTAATTTTTTTAGGAAATATTGTGTTTTTCCCTTATTAGAGTTGCTTATTACTTCTAAATATTGTATTTTGTTTGTAATATGCGCAAAAGGTGGCAAGGTGTTCAAGGTCCATTGCCAGTGTGGACAAAGCAAGCCTAAAGGGCCCACACATATGTTCTTGAAAAAATGGCCAACAAAGGAATATTGCCAATGATGCTAGCTCACAATGAGGCATGAGGTTCCCATAGACGTGGAAATACGGGCTAGTTCTCATGGATGAGCATGCTAGGTTCACACTTGTTTCAGAATTGATGACATATAAAAGCCCAATGGATGAACCATTGGTGAAAGAAAAGCCCATAGGCAAGGGGGAGAGAGTAAGAATTGGTCAAAGCCCAGTCACTCGTAAAAGTGAGACTATTGAGTATATATGTGTGAGTGAAGTCCCAAATTGAATAATAATATAAAAAGAGTGAGCAATTAATATGACATAATTGTATCTAAACTCACGAGCTTAAGTTTTTTGAGTTAAAAGTGTTAATATATATTATATTAATTTACTACACAATTGGTGGCTTCCGTGATGTTATATTAAAGTTGGAATTGCAAATTTGCAAATGAATGATAAGCTTCGATTTGGTTGAACTTACATGACTAAATAGCTTTTTTTTTTAATAATTTTTTAATAATTTTTGAGAGAGTTTCAACTAATGACATCCGATCCTGATAATAGCTCTTTATCATCAGACTAAGACGGGAATTAAACCCCAGATCTTTTTTTTTTGTTGAGAATATGGTTACACATCACATTCTTTAAACCTCTTTTACTTACACTCATTTTCTAATGTGGGATTAATCCACTTTTTTTTTTAGAATACTATGTATTTTTTAACACACACACACATGGGGAGAGTGATACGACTCCCTCCATGGCTGCGTACAGATCCTCTTTTCGCTCGAGAGGCTATGGTTAGATCTAAGGGTTTTCAGAAATAAAACAATAGACAAGAGGAAATTTATGGTTATACTTCGAGGAATAACTGAAACCTCCTTAACAAGCAAAGCTTGATTTTTACTAAAATATTCTCATACCTCTTTATTAATCATAATAGGCCTTATATAGGCTTACAACTGAACGTAAAAACAAACCCAACACTTAAACGATAGAAACAATTCCTACAACCTAGCCTACTAATCTGATAAGGATAAAGGCAATTGTTATCCCAATAAATAACAAATACTTGAAATATTAGATAACAATCAATAGCTAAGATAAAGATAAACTCCTAAGCAAATTCAAAAGCAAGAGCCAAATCTGATATGGCAATTGGAACGTAACACAATCTGATATTGCAGCTGGTACGTAACAAAGAGGGGAGAAGATTATTCAACTATCAAAGATTTTATAAATTAAGCTAATTGAACCCACTTTATAGCTAATCTTTGCCTCAACGGAGTGTGTTAAAAATGTTTTCAGTGTTGAACTTGGACACGATGCATCATGCAAAATGGTTATTGGTGAATAATGGTAAGTGGGCACAAGTGCTGGAACCCGTGAAAGGTGCTCATTAATGTCAGAGATAGAATTAGAAGTTGTGATTATAATGCTTTGGGCCTACCAAATTACTTAATACCCTTATCTTATGTTTATATGAGAAATATGTGATATAAAATTTTTATATAATAAATTAGGATGGAGGAGTTAAATAATGTTTCCATTGTGTCTATTGTCTAGCACTACTATTTGTGCATAGCAAGACAAATCAAAATTTTCAAATATTGTTGCCAATGTGCTAATGTTGGAGTTCAGTAAGCAATGGTTGGGAATGATAAGATATTATCTAATAGCTAATTATTCTAGCTAAAATTGTGTTTTGAAAATTTTAGTTATAATTATAACTGACTGTGTCCTGTACACACAATGTGTAATTCCACTTTTACATTATAAGTTTTCATGGATGTCGCTTTAATTTTTTAGGATAATTGAGAGTTTATTAGGCAATGCCTATCCTTCTTCTAGTTTCATCTCTAAATTTGCACCCAACATTTAGTGATTAATGTTAGAAGAAACTCAAATACACACAAGTGTACCAAGCTACTCCTAAAGAAATTCAATCTAAAAATAAAATGATCTAAAAACTTAAGCTAAAGATAATCATATGGAAGTCTTAAGCCTTATACAAGGCTGGTTACTTACTCGTGGAAGCATGCAGTGAAACCTAATAGAAAGAGTAAAAACAAGTGTGCTAACACTTAATCTAATTTGATTATGAAACAATGCTGAAAAAAATGTGCTTTACCTTGCTGTAGCAGCAGACGAAAAAAATTTGGTTTTGATAGTTTGATAGGAGGATCACTTAGTGATGCATCTTCAATTTCCTTCAATGTTATCAAGCCCTTTTAGGCTTCAAAGTTATTGATTTGAAATTGACTTATGAGGCGTACGATTGATTTTATTCTTGTGATGCTTTTCTTATGGATGTTCAAGAGGTTTGCTCCAAAATTTCTTTTTTTAATTTTAAAAATTTCTGCTATTCCATATTTCTTTCCTAATATGCATATATGTCAGAAAATGCTATTTCCATTGTACCTACACGTATGTTGGAAGAGTTTTTTTTAAATCCTAGATAAAATAGATTTTGAACATGCCACCTAAATATGTTTTAATTTGTAAACTCAAAATAAGAATTTTCTTTTTGGACAGAGAAACTCAAAATAAGAATTAATACCAATTTTTTGGTAATTCTAGACTAACCCAGGGTTAGTTTGTGTGTTCTACAATTACATGTGTCTAACATTAATGCTTAAAGGAATGTATGCTTGCAAATTATTTATTCTTTCCGACTAGTCGGACTACCATCCAAGTTGACTTGTCAACAAGGATAGGATGCATGCCATGTATCCTTCGCTGAAACCTTGGTCTCTCCAGTATACCATAGCGCCACTATCAAGACCTATGCTTCAATGACCCACTCAATCGACCTATGCCGACATGGGGGAATGCATGCCACACTATCTGGCCTATGCCAAATCTTTCCATGAAAAGCCGGTACTCATACCTCTACCAGTGGAGTTCAGTATGCATTAGATGACGAGATCCAACTTTTTATCCTTTTACTAAGTTCATAGCTTTTCGAAACTTTACTTCTCTTGAAAATTGTTTAGTTTCCACTTTTCATAATTATCATTTCTTGAAAATTCTTTACTTTCAAAAGAGGATTTAGAACATCTTGCATATCCACATGATTTTCCTTTCAAACCTCATTACATAGCATTTGTATAACTTGACATAAAATATGCACAATTCCTTTGAAATATAACCATAAGCATATTTATCTAAAGCATTATTATAAAAAACTTCTTATGAAAACATGGGCTGCTAGAACCTCATGGCACATTCCCTTACCTTAAGGCAGATATCTTGAAGTCTGAAAACTTGCAATGGAGTCCTCTACTAGTCCTGACCTGTCCCTAGTTCAAATGATAGGAATTTCATTACTTAGCATGCATTCTAACTCATAAAGGTTACTCTTTTCACAACTTAGTCATCAACTCTCATACATTTCCATTACTTCTTATTCTTGATCTTAACTAGGTTCCAAGGAAACCCTGTACTTACCCCAAAAGCAAGCAAATAAGAAGGCATACAATGACATATCAAACATCAAACATACAAATTATCAGCTCAATCCTCTTACCAAAACTTTGGGAATAAATCCCCAAAGTTGGGTGTATCACTTAATGTATACTGCCTATCCAGCAGTATACACTTCACTTACTAAATTTAAATGAGGTATCAAATTACATACGATTTTCATGCCAATTTACAGAGTTACTCCTTTAGATGTCTAGCACTTGCCCTAGCAATTTCAGAGCCAAAGACTAAAGCCATGATTTAATAACAATCATACAATCCATCATACTCAAATCTGCCCTGACAGAAATTCAGTCAAATTAGAAATTACACCATTATTTCTATACTCATCCAATTCCCATAACACCAATTCCATTACAACCATATGTGTATTAGCTTTCATAGGAAATATCCCTAGCATCCAAATTCACAGTATACTATTTGTTACATAATTTATCATGATTGAACAAAGAATCTGTCACAGTGGCAGTTTTAACATCTTTAACCATTTATATCAAAATGAAATACAACAAAAATCCCAGCAGTAACATCAATCTGCACTTACCCTAACTTTTTCTTACTTTCTTAATCATATACAATCATCAATTAGTAAAAACGCTAATCTACCTTCAACAAATCACCAACAAAGTTTCAAAGCTTCTTAAAACACTGTCTATATATAGACTTACAAGAAGAATCGAAGGGAATGCTCTTCCTTGCTGCTGGACACGTGGGTGTGAGAGGGAGAGGAGAGTTGAGAGCTTCTTGAGTTTTCTAGTTGCTTTGAGAAAGTAGAAAGAATAAATGACATGGAGCTTTTCCCTTCGATGTGGGGGACCCTTTGGTTGGAAACAAAGGGACTCAAGAGAGCTTCTAGAGTTTTCTAGCCCTTTCTATATCTGTTGCGAGACAAATAGAAATCAAAGTGGCGTTTGTTCTTTGAATGACCGGCTGGTTTTTTTTTTTTTTGGGGTGGGGGTTAGGTGATCTTTATTAGTCAATGTGTAGGGAGTTACTAAAATGTCCTCACCTCAAGTACTTAATTAAAACATGAACTATTGTTTATCTATAACTTAAACATGATTTATTTATTTATTTATTATTTTTTTTTTAAGAAAGGGTATGACACTTTTATTAAATAAAATCAGTTTGGAATACATCTTTCAAATTAGAAGGTAGTTTTTCTACCCAAACATCATAATTGGTAGATGAAATTACTCTTCTGGCAAGGGCGTGAGTTAACTTATTCCCTCCCCGTTGTATATGTTGAAATTGACACTACTGAAGCCTACGACCTTGCCTGCATGTTTCCTTAACCACATTCTCATACATTGTTTTATAACATTAGAAGCATTCAAGGTTGTAACAACCTAGATTTTCGAACATAGCAACATATCAAGCATCGCATCTAATTAATATATGTAACATAGGTATTACATTATTGCAACTTATATACCATACCATTAATTAAGAATTTTATCTTGTAACTTGACTTTTAAATTTACTTACTTAGAATTAAATAGTTAATAAGCATATATTACTAATGCTAAATTAATATAACCTTACGTTACTAATTACTAGGGCTAATTACCTTAACTTAAGGTATTAGCTGGCGTAGGGCATCACAAATATAATGAAAAAAAAAAATCCACTTTTTAGGATCACAAAAATGTTTTACAGAAGAGTAAGATTTAGGCACATTACTTGTGTGCTGTTCTTAGATTTTCCTTTTAAGATTCTGTCATGTGAATTTTTTCTCATAGAATGAAAGTGTATTTTTTTAGTTAAGTGGTCACATGACTGAAACTTAAAAGAAAAACTGAAAGAACAACATCTAAGATACTATACCTAAATTTTGTCATTTACTAAATATTACATACTGAACAAATCACCCCAAATAAACTTCATTACACAAAAACTCTTGCAATGCTAACCCCTCTCTTTCTCTCTCCAAAAACCGATTGTAGCCATAGTTGACTGGCAATGGACAGATAGTTGCTTTTTCCCCAATTGACTTTTTGGCTCAAATCAATTTTTAGCATAAATACCAAATTTGGTGGAAACTGTCTTTTACTCTCATGTTAAGGTTGAATTGTACTGTACCAGAAAAAGTGCATGATGTGAGATCAAGTTTGAGATAAAGATCATAATTCATAAGAAATTGCAAAGTCAGAAATTTTTTCCAACGGCCAAGCTAAACTGCTGAACATTATTAAGTAAAAATAAATAAACAAACTGCTGAAATTGCAAAGTCACAAAAATTTTACAGTACTATAAATATATGATAGGCAAACACAAAAGAACTAGTTTGGGTACTACAAATATATGATAGACGAACATAAAAGGACTAGTTGAACTAGTTTGGGTGGCACGTGCAAGACACGTGTTGTCGCTTAAGTAAGAAATTTAAGATAAAGCTTTTATTTGAAGAAGTATGAAACCATATACTAAAAACTGTAATGTTTTTCATATTATAATTTTAATTACATACAAGCATAGCATAACTATTTAACATTTGAATATCTTACTATGATAGTTTCTTAGAACTTATTTCCTAAAGGCAATATCTATTCACTTAAAACTTATAATAATAATGAATATAATCTTCCAACAATAAGCAATTGATTTTTGCAAAGAAATTGTCACAATATTTAATTTTCACAATGTATGATACCATATGCAATTGAAGTTGTACATCAAATACCAGCTGTAAGTGCACAATTGCACCTGGCCCCAAGAACAGTTATGGGCCCAGGCCCAATGAGCCTTAGACAATATGAATTTGTAGAGTGCGGGTTTTAAACCCAGGTTAGAAGAGTTTGAGGGTTATATGGCAAGTCAAAGATTGTCAGCACTCAAAAATAACCAGGAATATTGTAACTCAACCTCCTCGGACGTAAGCCGAGGACTGTTCTTATATTATCTTTCTTTTCTTTCTTTTTCTTTTGATTACCAAGAGAGAGAGAGGTCCCCTTTTTCTGTTCTGGGTCTCCCCTTAAATACTCATCTTTCTAATCCCTAATACACGTGTTGCCCCATCTCCCCCTTAGCCTAGATATTTCTTCTCTCAGTGCCTTTAAATAGTAACCAGAAGTTTCCCTTCCGCTGTTCAGGTGTCACTTCCCCATTAATGCGGCTAAGGTAGTAGGTGAAGGGTCTTCAATGTGGAGGCAGCAGCCTTTAGTATTTTTCAAACACCGGAGCTTCTAGGACATCTAAGGGTTCACCCCTTTTAACCGTTGGTCTCCGTCATGTCGTTTATGTGCCGTTATGATAACGTTGCCGATTCTTCTATGCCCATCTGAGAGTAAAAATCAACCTCGGATTGGTCCTCGGGTCCTCGGCGCATGAGTAGGCCCAAGGCACTACAAGGTTTCAAAATCAAGGGTAGGTCGGCCTTACTTAGTATGGCCCAAAGGCCCATATACCTGTTAGGACCTTTTTACTCCTCACAATAGCCCCTCAAAATTCTAATTTTCGAAGTCCGAGGAGAAAAATAGAGTTTTGATCCGAAGAGAACTTATCTTGCACGCTTCACGAGTAATTGCACGTGTGGAAACCGTTTCGTATACCAGAGGATGCCACTTGGCGGTTTCATTTTCAAAACGAGCGCATTTATTACTGTATGTTACACTCTGTCCCCACGTTCAACGGTGAGATGGGCATCCAACGGCCCTTATTGCTCCACAAAAATTTGGGCGGGGTAAAACTAAATTCGAGGCCGCCATTCCGCACGTCGTGACGCTTCGGGAATCTGCGCCTTCATTTATTTTGCCAGGGACTGATCCCATCAAAACATCAACAATCACATTTCCTCTTCAGAAAACCGTGGAAATTTGCATATCCTCAAACTCCGTAAGTTCTTACTCACCACTCATTTCTTTCTCAACCCTTTATCCTCGGACTTTGTCCTCGGCTGTCCTAGTAAACGCTTTATTCTTTAGAGTCTAACCTTTCGTTATTTTCTATGGGTAGATTTAAGTGTCTTGTCGATACGGCCGCCGGAATGGAAGGCTTCAGAGCCAAATACCACATTCCCGGTGACGTAGGCCTAAAGTATTGCCCGGCGGAGGCCGTGGCTGACTCTAGGAAGGAGGGAGAGGTCATAATCCCAATGATAGCCTTTATTGAAGGCGGGATGACCCTCCCAATGAAACCTCTGATGAGGGAATACCTTCGCAATCATAGGTTGTGTCCCGACCAATGCCTCCCTAACGTTTTTAGAGTTTTAGGCAGCGTCGATGCCTTAAATGAACAGATGGGGTTAAACCTCACATGGCACGATGTTGTCTTTCTGTACGAATCCCACAAACTATCCAATGTAGGCTATTATATTAAGTCCCGGTCCAGTGTTGTTAGGTTAATCTCCTGTTTGCCCAAGTCCAACAAAGGCATGAAGGACGACTACCTGATCGTCTCTGGAAACTGGCACGACGGTCTCCACTGCCCAGTACAGTGGGGGGATCCAGGTGCGAAACCTAAGGACTAACCTCCCTAAACAAATCCTCCCTCAACACTAACCAACATATTTTAGATATGTTTCTACATGTTTATCTTTATCTTTTACTGTATGAATCTGACCAAGTTGTTTAATTTCTCACTTCTCTTCTTTTGTTTGTTGTTTGCAGATAAGCGAAACGTACGCCCTCGTTTGAGCCATTGCAACGTTGCCGACCTGAACCGGATACTTCGATCCGAGGTGTTTGTTAGCGCAGACAGACAGCTCCGAGCTGCTCACTTGATCCTGGGATACGAGCCCATCTCCTCGGACTTCCAGGAGATAGACAACGCTATAGTAGCCGGTGACCGACGACGAAGGAGGATCAACGTTGCCCGGCCAAACTTTCTAGACGACCACGACCTCCCAGACACCCCTCAAACCATTCTCTACCTACAACCCGTAGCAGCCATCCCCCTCGCCGTCCACTCTGAGGTAGCCGCTGTCCCAGAAGAGCAGGTCTCTTCCTCTTATACGTTAGACGACGAGATAGACCAGTTCCAACTCGAAGAATACAACGAACCTCGAGGGAATTAGTTTGTCGTGCTTTTTGACGAGGAGGAAGATACTGCCGAGGCTTCTGGAATCGCTGGTCTTGTAGTTGCACTCCCAGAGGTCGACTCCGAGGACACCATGGACAGAATGAAGGACTTTCTCACCGATAGAGCCGCGAGGGTTAAGGTGAAGAAAACAGGGGCCACCCAAGTCCCTCAAACTCTGCCACTTCCCCCTCCTCCAGCTGAGCCAAAGGTTCAAGTCGAGGACCCCAAGAAAAAGAGAAAGGGGGAAGATGAAGGGGCGACCAACAAAGGCCCGAAGAAACCACGCAACCAACCTCCACCGGCTCAGCAGCAAAAACAGGACAAAGGCAAAGGTAGAGCCCGTTCAGTTGAGAGCGGGGAGATTGGGGTGGTAGCTGATGTGCGCAGGGCACCAACCACCTGGTCCCCTGACTTAAAACTGGATGGCGCTCCTATCTCCTGCCAGTCCAGTATAAGGGCGATTCAACATGGCCATGCCCACCACTTGGCCGAGGTGTTGGAACGCCCTATTTTGCTGCCCAAGGACATGGAGTCCTTGGAAAAAATGAGCCAGCCACAGCTCTTCCTTGCTTTGAAGAGGGACTTGGCGCTGGTATGTTTTTTTTTCATGAAGAGTTTACTTTTAACAATATTTATAAGTTTTTGTTGTGTTTGACCCCACCATATTTCATTGCAGGTTGTTCAAGAGGTCTTCGTAGTTGAAAAGTTTGTTGAAGATACTCGAAGAAGGCCAGGGCCGAGATGGAGATCAGGTTGGAGACTGAGAAGTCTCTGGGGACAGCCATAGCTGAAAACGAGAAGCTGCTCTCGAAGGTGGCTAATGTAAAGAGAGAGAGAGATGGTACTAGGTCAAGTCTCAAAACTATGGAGACTCAAATAGAAGGACAGCGCAAGCTCCTCCATGAAAAAGATGATGAGATTGCCCAAGCTCAAAGGGAACGCTCGGATTTGGAGAAGGAAATTGCGCTGCTGAAGAGAGAAGCCAACACATTTCAAAGCTCTTTACAAGCTGCCAAACAGGAAAGCTATCAGGAAGGGGTGGCCAACACCGAGGAGCAGCTGACCGAGGCCTTCGCGGCCTTGTGCCGTGAATACTGCCAAAAGGTCTGGGTGGAGGCCTTAAACGCAGCTGGAATTCCCCCCTCCTCGGAGTTGAGGAAGTCCGAGAACGTCTGGATTCCACTGGAAATCCAGGAGATTGAGGAGGCTCCTGCTGCCACCCCCACCCCTGACTCAACCCTACCAGAGCTGCCCCAGGTGGTCCTACAGCCCATCCTAGATCCTACAGAACCCTTGGGTTCCAATAAAGAACAGGAAGCTGATGTGGGTGCCGAGAAGGATCTCAGTCTAGCCTTGGAGCATAATGTCATACCAGCAAAGGAAGCGGATAAAGGGAAACATGTTCTTTCCCCTTTTGAAGTGGAGCTGAAAAAGACTGAAGGTCCGAGCACTTCTCATGTGGACCCTCCTTCTGAACCTTAAGGCCGAGATTAGGGCTTCTTAGTCTCCATCCTTGTATTTATCCCCTTTGTAATACTTATTATGCACTTTGTAAAGAACAATTTTTATATACCTTTGTATCGCATTGCGTTTGTTTTACTTCCTTTATTTTGTACTGTTTTATTGAAGTTTGTTTGAGTAAACAAATCCAACTACAAGGATTATCCCCTTATGACCATACGCATATTATAAGGACTTAACAAAAAGATCACGTAGTTTGAAATATCACTAATCACCAAAGGCTTCAAGCAACAATTAAACCTCTGCAACGTATAGCATTTGTTGTTGGTATGATGAAAGGTTCGAAGACCATAAATTTAGTTTACAATTAGAAGGACAAACTTTAGGTCTGAGTTAATGAACAACAAAGCGCTACGTCCTAAGAACAATAAGAAGTCAGTTTTGGGCCAAGTAGTAGACCTCATCCACTTGCATGATTCTGTTTTTAATTGAATGTAAAGTCCCAATATCGTTCCTTACATCACTTTAATTAACACTTTCCTGGCTTGATAAGGAATTATATTCTACCAAGTTTACAATCTGAGGACTAGATGAAACCAACCTTTCCTTTGATCCTTTAGATCATCTATTCCGTGATAACTTAAAAGACGTTAATTTTCCCAAAGTAGGAGGTCCGAGGACCCGGCATAACTGAGGTTCTGTTTAACAAATGATAAGACATCAATTTCCACAAGGTTGGTGGTCCGAGGACCACACTTAACCAAGTTTCTGTTTGATTCTTTAAGATTATGATTCCAAATGTTAATTTTCCCAAAGTAGGAGGTCCGAGGACCCGGCATAACTGAGGTTCTGTTTAACAAATGATGAGATATCAATTTCCACAAGGTTGGTGGTCCGAGGACCACACTTGACCAAGTTTCTGTTTGATTCTTTAAGATTATAGTTGTGGGGAAATTCATGAAATATTAATGATTTTTGAGTCAGCACAAGCAGCAGCAAACTTTATTAATAGTAATACCTTCGTAGGTTATTTACATTCCACGGCCGTGGTACAACATTTTCATCTAAATCAGCTAGCCGATAAGATCCTATTCCTGCTACTGAAATAATACGATAGGGGCCTTCCCAGTTGGGTCCTAGCTTGCCCCAGGCTGGGTTCTTAGCTGTGCCCACAACCTTTCTTAAAACAAGATCACCAGGTGCCAATGGCCTCAGCTTCACATGGGCATCATATCCCCGTTAAGTTTTTGTTGGTAATAAGCCATCTGGACCATAGCTGCCTCACGTCGTTCTTCAAGTAAATCTAGACTTGTCTCCAAGAGCCCATTGTTGCTCTTAGTATTAAATGCACTCGTCTTCAGGGTGGGAAAACCAGATTCCAGAGGTATTACTGCCTCGGCCCCATAAGTCATAGAAAATGGCGTTTCTCCGGTGGACCTGCGCGGTGTGGTTCGATATGTCCACAAAACGTGAGGGAGTTCTTCTACCCATCTTCCCTTCGCATCATCCAACCTTTTCTTCAACCCATTGACTATGACCTTGTTAACTGCCTCGGCCTGGCCATTTCCTTGAGGATAGGATGGGGTGGAGTACCTGCTTATGATACCCATGTCACCACAATATTGCCTAAAGGCGTTACTATCAAATTGAACACCATTGTCAGACACAAGCGTGTGTGGTATGCCGAATCTAGTAACAATATTTTCCAGATGAACTTTTTGGAATCAACGTCCCTAATATTTGCCAAGGGCTCGGCCTCAACCCATTTAGTGAAATAATCTGTTCCCACTAAAAGCCATCTTTTGTTGCCTACGGCCCTCGAAAATGGCCCCACTATATCTAGTCCCCACTGCGCGAAGGGCCAAGGGCTGGAAAGGGGGTTAAGAACTCCTCCAGGTTGATGGATATTGGGGGCGAACCTCTGACATTGATCACACTTCCTGGCGTAATCTTGAGCCTCCCTTTGCATATTGGGCCACCAGTAGCCCTGAGTCAAAGCTCTGTGGGCCAAGGATCTCCCCCCAGTGTGGCTGCCACAAATCCCTTCGTGCAGTTCTTCCAGAAGCCCTTCGGTTGAGTCTGGGTGTACACACAACAAGTACGGTCCTGAAAAGGATCGTTTATATAGCTTCTGATCCTCGGACAACCAGAAACGTGGTGCTTTACGGCGCACCTTATCTGCTTCCGATCTGTCCTCAGGAAGAACATCACTCCTAAGAAAGGATATCAGCGGGTCCATCCAACTATGCCCAGGTCGTATGAGATGAATGCGGGGCGCATTGGTGGCGACAAGAGAGGGTTCTAGTAAATCCTCGATAAGGATCACCCTGGGTAAAATTTGAGCCGAGGTCGTTGCCAGCGTAGCCAAGGAGTCGGCATGAGTGTTTCCAGTCCGGGAGATGTAAACCAAGACAAAGGAATCAAATTCAGCTTGCTGACGTTTGACCTGGGCCAAATACTCCTGCATTCGTGGATCTCTAGCCTCCATGGTTCCCATAACCTGGCCGACCACCAACTGAGAGTCCGAGAAGACGCAAATGTCTTTCCCACCCATCATGTGCACCATTCTCATTCCCACCAAAACTGCTTCGTACTCAGCCTCATTATTAGTGGCCGAGAACGCCAATCTCATTGATTTTCGAAGATAATTTCCTCGGGGAGATCAGAACAAGTCCAACACCAGATCCTCTTTGATTGGCCGCTCCATCCACATACACTTTCCAGATCGGAGATATTGTCGCTGTGACCACACCAACTGATTTTTCACCCACGGGGAAATCCCCTAAAGCTTCTTCCAGCAATGGCTCAGAAAACTCCGCCACCAAATCGGCGAGGACCTGCCCCTTCACCGAGGTGCGAGGCTTGTATTTAACATCAAAAGCCCCCAGGATGGTCCCCCACTTCGCTATTCTTCCTGAGTAGTCGGCGCTGCGAAGCACTGCCTTGAGAGGCAGTTGAGTCAGCACGACCACTGTATGGGACTGAAAATAATGGGGAAGCTTTCGGGTAGCATGAACAATGGCCAGGAGTGCTTTTTCCAAGGGTAGATAACGCACCTCGGCGTCACCTAGCGATTTGCTAACATAATAAACCGGTCTTTACACTCCGTTATCTTCCCTTATCAGGACCAGGCTGACCGCGTGGACGGCCACTGCCAGGTAAGCAAATAAAATCTCATGCGCCTCTGGACGAGAGAGAATAGGCGGCCGAGAAAGATAATGCTTCAGTTGTTGAAAAGCTAACTCGCAATCCTCGGACCACTTAAACCCTTTCCATTTGTTCAACAGCTGGAAGAAAGGACGACAGCGATCGGCTGACCGAGATATGAATCGATTCAAAGCGGCTATCATTCCTGTTAGCTTTTGAATCTCCTTTGGGTTCCGAGGAGACTGCAAGTCCTGAATAGCCTTGACCTGGGATGGATTTACCTCTATTCCTCTATGTGTAATCATATACCCCAAGAACTTTCCTGACCCCACACCAAAGGAGCACTTGGAGGCGTTGAGGCGCAACCTGTACTTTCTTAGAATTTGAAAAGTGTCAGACAATCCTTTATATGTGAGAGTATTGATTTGCTTTTCACCACCATGTCGTCTACGTACACCTCGATGGTTTTCCCCATCTGCTGTTCAAACTTCTGGTCATCATCCTTTGATAAGTAGCCCCAGCATTCTTCACCCGAATGGCATGACAGTGTAGTGGTAATTTCCTATTGGAGTGATGAAAGCAGTCTTCTCTGATCCTCCAACGCCAGGGGAATCTGATGGTAACCCTGGAAAGCGTCCAAAAAGCTCATCCGAGGATGTCCGACAGTAGCATCCACCAATTGATCAATACGCGGCAATGGGGAACGAATCTTTGGGACAGGCCTTGTTCAGTCCGTGAAGTCCACACAGACCCTCCACGTTCCATTCTTCTTCTTGACTACAACGGTATGAGCCAACCACTCAGGGTGGAAGACTTCTTTGATAGCCCCAGCCTTCTTAAGCTTGGCCACCTCTTCCTTCACGGCCTCAGAATGTTCTTTGGAGGAGCGCCGAGGTGGCTGCCTTCTTGGGACAATGGCCGAGTTGACATTCAAGTGATGACAAATGAAACTTGGATCAACCCCTGGAGCCTCGTAGGATCCCACGCAAAGACTTCAACATTTTTCCTCAAAATGCGATCAATTCCATCTTCTCCTGGTATGGCAAAAGTGTACCGACTTGGAAAAACCTCTCCGGGTCGTCGGCCACTGGGAACTTCTCTAACTCCTCACAACGCGTTTCCTCTCCTGGCGGCACTCCTGATGCGTCAGGTGACGTTAACTGCTATAAGCCTTTGGTGAACGAAACTGAAGGCTCAACCTCCGTTTGGTGCAATACTGCAGCTGATATGCACTGCCTAGCCACCGACTGACTGCCGAGGATTTCTTCAACACATTCCCCCGAGGGAACTTGACCTTGACGTGTAAGGTAGAGGAGACAGCCCCCAACGCATGCAACCAAGGCCTGGCGAGGATGGCCGTATATGGAGAGTATGCGTCTACAACGATGAAATCCACCTCTACCGTTTCTGAGCCGGATTGAACGGGTAAACGAATTTGTCCTCTCGGCATCACGGATCTACCTTCAAAGCTTATAAGGGGTGAATCATAAGGAGTCAGGTCCTCCGCCCTCAATCTTAGCCCCCTATATAGATCAGGGTACATGATATCTGCACCGCTGCCCTGGTCTATCATCACCCTCCTCACGTCATAATTTCCTATCCTGAGGGTGACCACGAGGGCATCGTCATGGGCTGAATAGTACCAGCCTTATCCTCTTCGGTAAATCCCAAAACCGGCAAAATGACCTTCGGCCTCTTCGGCCTACTACCTCCCCCCTCGGCCTGAGAATGAGAGACTGCCATCACCCTGGTCGGGCTTGACCCTGTCCTGCCAGGTGCAGCGAAGATGACATTGATGGTTCCCAATGCTGGCCGAGAGGAGTTGTTCCTCTGATTGTTTGAGGCAACTTGATTGCCCTGCCCGGAAGACTGACACAAATGCTGCTTTAACTTTCCTTCACTGACGAGCTGCTCCAAGTGGTTCCAAAGGGTCCTACAGTTCTCGGTGGTATGGCCCACATCCTGATGGTACTGACAAAAGAGGTTTTGATTCCTCTTCGCAGGGTCGCCTGCCATCTTCCCAGGCCACTTAAAGAAAGGCTCTTTACGAACTTTCTCCAGTAATTGATGCACTGGCTCTCGGAATACTGTATTTACAGCTTGAGGTGCTGCTGAATTGGACTGTCCGAAATAGTCTCTCCTCGGCCTACTATTATTGTATCGGTCCGACCTGAAATCCCTTCTCTCCTGCGGGATAACCTTCTCCTTCCCCTTTCCTTGCTGTTGGTCCTCCTCTACCCTCTTATACTCGTCAATGCGATCCATAAGGCGACGTACGCTGCGGACAGGTTTTTTCGTCAGAGACTTTCTCAAGTCGTGGTCTGTAGGAAGACCTACCTTAAATGTATTCAACGCCACTTCATCGAAGTCGCCATCTATCTCGTTAAACATCTCCCAGTAACGATCAGAGTATGTTTTTAGCGTCTCTCCCTCTTTCATGGTCATGGATAACAGCGAGTCCAATGGCCGAGGGACTCTGCTACAAGTAATAAATCGCGAGGCAAATGACCTAGTCAACTCCCCAAATGAACCTATGGACCGTGACTTGAGGCCGTTGAACCACCTCATGGCTACAGGTCCCAAGCTAGAGGGGAAGACTTTGCACATCAGCGTCTCGTTGTGAGAGTGTATGGCCATTCTCTGGTTGAAGTGGCTCACGTGCTCCACCGGATCAGTCCGGCCATTGTAGATGGTAAAGGTGGGCTGAGTGAATCTCCTGGGAAGTCTCCCCCTCAATCCTCCGAGAAAACGGAGATTTGGAGAGCTGGTGCAACGCCCTGCTCATAGCATCGTTGCCTAGGCCCCTAGAAGGAACCCTTTTGCGCTTGCGGGCTGGCTGATCGTCCTCCCCACCGGAGGACGCTGAGCTGGGGGGTCGCGTCCCTGTGTCGTAGCCACCTTCCCCATCTTCATCAGAAGAAGGACTGGACAAGGACGGTGAAGACCTACGTCTGGCGCGACGCAACTTCCTCTTCAAACGGTTAATCTCGTCCTGCATGGCTCTAGAACCATCATCATGAGTGCTGCTAGCCCCACCTGGAGCATGGCTATCCCTTGGGTACTCTGAATGGACGCTTCCTTCACGATCCCTTCGACGTTCGAGACGCTCGAAATGATCTTCAGGTTGCGATCCCTGAGACTCTGCATGGTGACCGCCTAAGCCTGCCATGATATCCCTACCTTTTCTAGACTAGATTTCCCACAGACGGCGCCAATTGTAAGTGCACAATTGCACCTGGCCCCAAGAACAGTTATGGGCCAGGCCCAATGAGCCTTAAACAATATGAATTTGTAGAGTGCGGGTTTTAAACCCAGGTTAGAAGAGTTTAAGGGTTATATGGCAAGTCAAAGATTGTCAGCACTCAAAAATAACAAGGAATATTGTAACTCAACCTCCTCGGACGTAAGCCGAGGACTGTTCTTATATTATCTTTCTTTTCTTTCTTTTTCTTTTGATTACCAAGAGAGAGGAGTCCCCTTTTTCTGTTCTGGGTCTCCCCTTAAATACTCATCTTTCTAATCCCTAATACACGTGTTGCCCCATCTCCCCCTTAGCCTAGATATTTCTTCTCTCAGTGCCTTTGAATAGTAACCAGAAGTTTCCCTTCCTGTTCAGGTGTCACTTCCCCATTAATGCGGCTAAGGTAGTAGGTGAAGGGTCTTTAATGTGGAGGCAGCAGCCTTTAGTATTTTCAAACACCGGAGCTTCTAGGACATCCAGGGTTCACCCCTTTTAACCGTTGGTCTCCGTCATGTCGTTTATGTGCCGTTATGATAACGTTGCTGATTCTTCTATGCCCATCTGAGAGTAAAATCAACCTCGGATTGGTCCTCGGGTCCTCGGCGCATGAGTAGGCCCAAGGCACTACAAGGTTTCAAAATCAAGGGTAGGTCGGCCTTACTTAGTATGGCCCAAAGGCCCATATACCTGTTAGGACCTTTTTACTCCTCACATCAGCAACCATTCACAACGAAGATTTTTATTCATACTTCATTGTTTTTCATCTTACATTTTATGCGTCTAGCAATGTTGATTTAGCTTATTTAGTTTTTAATAAACACCATTTTAAGCAAGGAAATAATTAATAAAAAAACAAGTTAACAAAAGGCTTATGTGTCATAGAAGTATATAAAATTATAAGTTTAGAAGATTAAAACCTACTAAATCAGTGTTCTCTAATAAGCAAATAAAACCCTTAAATTACCACTCAATCTTTCCAAGCATGATTACCACATAAAACTTAAAATACACGAATCAAATTTTTTAGATTTTAAAATTTAGTTGGGGAAGTTTAAAAATTGCACAATAAGAATCCTAAGATTCTATTAGGGTTTAACTGAGAGAGTAACAGTAAGGGTGTTCGCTCGTTTCCAAAATATAAATTGTGAACTAACACAAATATAAAGCTTGGGGGGGGGGGGATTATGAACTAGTTCAAACATAAAGGGTTCTTTTATTATTTTATTTTATAAATTTTTTATAGTAAAACTATGTCGATGTGAAAAACAAAAACAAAAACAAAAATTGTGTTTCAAACAATGAATTTCGACTCACTATTTTTAAATTGACTAAACCAAAAAAGTTTAGAATCATAACAAAATGTTAGAACATTTTTACAAATTGAGCTAGGAATAGGGGCGAATACCTTGATGCTTTGGGGGTCTAAGGTGAAAATTGAAATTGAGGCCTTATATATATATATATATATATATATATATATATTTTAAAAGTCTATAAACACAAATTTGATAAAACTTTTCATATCTGCTGATGTGACAGATTGATAATGTAAGTAAAATAGTGATGTTAATGGAGGTTTTATAAGAATTAGTAAAAATTTGTCAACTAAAATATTGTGAAAAATATTGTAAATTTTTCCATGTATTGTTTATTTTTTAAGTGCTACATTCACATATTTTTCACAACAAATCTTAAACGTTAAGTTCTTAATGTTCTAATTTAAACTCTCCACTAAAATTATTTTTTTGCTATCAATAACAACTTATAATAATTTTCTACTTAGAATTTGTCATAAAAGTGTTCTGAAAAATTGTCAGCATATTTTTTTTTTCTTATTTTTCATTTGATACTAAAAATATTATTTTTTGGCTAATATTGAGTTTAGTTAATACTACTATATAAAAAAAAAACCCTATTAGCTAAAATTTGGGTAATTTTTTTTTTAGACGGGTCCTTAGACATAAAATGCAGTCGGCACACTATTTGTAACTATGCAAAAAGATGGACCCACAAACGCAAAAAATCACCGAAATTCAAAATAATAATAATAATATAATATTCTAGTGTCTGGGGACACACTTAGATTTGAACACCAAGAGTCCGTTTAGATAGTACTTATTGTTGAAAATTAAAAACTAAAAACTAAGATACTGTAGCAAAATAATTTTTAAATGTGTAAATAGTACTGCAGGACCCATTTTTAATAAAAAATTGCTAAAAACGTACATGAATAGTGCGCACACAGTACGCGCACTGCACACACAGTGCGCGTTGTCCCCCGCAGCAGAAAGAAAAAGAAAAAAAAAAAAAAAATCAAAACACAAAACGTAAAACGCAAAACGTGTATCCAAACCCCACCCAAGTCAGTAATTTTGTCCGAAACGCTGCAGCAAGGAAAAAAAGAAAAAAAGGGCTGAAATGCAATTTCACAAAACTTGACGCGTTCAACTTATCCAAACGTTACCTTAATACTTCGTGGCGGTTTCCTTTCGTTTACTTTCTCATCTCCTCTTTTTATTATATATATATATATATATATATATATATATATATATATATGTTTTTTAAAAAAAAAACACTTTTGTTTAGCTTTCTTCTTATACAAGAGAATACCTCTTCCATTTTCCGAAACGAAAAACTACACTTGATATCACATAAAAAAAAAAAAGAAAAAAAAAGCACACTTGATAGTTGATACATAAAAAAATGGCTGAAGGCAAGATCCCACCACAAGCCACCAATGGCAGTCGCAGCCACTCGTCGCTTCCCAGCCTGAAGGATGGTCTTTTAATATCTCTGCTCGTCATCTTCATGATAATACCTTCAGTCATCTCTCTCACCTCACAGATATTTACACCACTTGTTGAAGTCATGAAAACGAATCACGGCCTCAGGCTAGTGCTGCTTGTTGTTTTCGTCACCGTCTGTGTTTTCCTCACCAGCAACATCAACAGAAATGAAAACTCAAGCTCCTATGATAATAATGATGAACATGAATGGATTTCATGCATTTTCAGTTCCTACCCAGATGATGAAGATGATGATGATCTGCTTTATCACTACTACCAACAAAGAGAAGATCAGTTCATGAAGCGAGAAGAGAGAGTAACTTCCAGCCCAAGACTCCTACTTCTTTGCCACCGTTAAGGCCACCAGTGTTTAATAGCGCGAAAGAGAATAAGGAGCATATACAGAGAGTGTCAATACTATTCTAAACCCTCGAAAGCCATCATCTACTGCAGCCCAGAAACCTCCGTCGCCAGATGAGGAAGTGATGAGATCCAATAGAGTTGATCAGCATGGGAGCTCAGGTACTACTTCACCATCACCACAAGCTGGTGCCCGCTGGAAACCTCTGTCGCCACTTAAAAGAAGCGGTTGGAGTAGTAGTGAGGATGAGAAAGCGAGCTCAAGTAGTAACTCACCATCGTTTAGTACATTTCTACAACCACCACCACCACCCCCTTTCGAAATTCGGCCACAGAAGCATACACTCTATGCTAGGATGGAGCGATAATAGTTCAAGCTGTGATTCACCACACCCAATGAGTAGTAGCCCTGATATTAATGTCAAGTCTGAACACTTCATTAGAAAAGTTAAAGCTGATCTTGAGGAACAAGGGAGAGGGAGTCTATATGGCTGGGCCGAGAAGTTCGAAAACCAGGCGCAAGAAAGAGGAGCATGTCTAGAATAAGGAGTAGTGGGGATATTTTTTGAACTCTTTTGTTTTCTATTTGAACTTTAGCTGTTTTCTGTGTTCTTCTGTATGTGAGAGAGAGCAGTCTTGGTTGGCATGTTACAGAAAATAATGCATTGTCTACCACTGAATGTATGAGTCTTAACTTTATTACATTATGGTTTTGGAATAAACGGCAAGGCTATCATTTCTTGTGTGCTATTTGTTTCACTACAACTTGTGGAGATTGCTCCCCCTTATATCCTCAACCCACCCCGCTTTGAGTCGGATTTGCTCAATGCTTTACTTCAAATTCATAGTAAAAGAAGGATGCATACGGCTGGCAAAAAATACTTCAATCTAATCGTCCTTTTAATTGCATTGCTTTTCATTGCTGCAAAAATGCCAGATGACAAAATTTAATGGGTGCAATATCACTAATATATAGTGTGGAAGCAAGAAATTACCCTTACTAAACGACTTGCCTATAATCACAATTAATTTTTATTATAGGTTTAATACAAACCGCGACGAGAGATTTGAACAAGGAATAGATAATTCTCAGTTTTATAAATTGTGTCAAAAACTTTATTGATATGATTATATCTCTACATTCCTCACCTAGTGTTTCGTTCCTCTCTATTTTTGCTTCTTATCTTTCTCTTTCACTGTCTAGAAGAATTCCCCCTTCGTTTATCTGTCTTCTTTCTTTTTATACCCTTCCTCTTTCTTCTTCTTTATCCTTATCCTTTGCTTATTTCTCTTCATTTTCTTCTCTAGCATGCGCCATAGTAGGTGCTGTCTTGGTATAGTTGGGCAACCTTCTGTCCCATTAGACTCTTATTTTATTGAGGTTATGATGAATAAAGACTTTTGGGCCTTTTGTGTTATTTTGATAAGTTATTTGTTGCACTAAATGCAATTATGTCAAGTGGGTTGCTGTGAATTCATCAGGAAGATCCTGAAGGACATCTTCAAACATTTTGCGCATGCCCCAGTAAGATGTCTTTGACAGCTCAGAACAGGGATTGGCACGGGCAGTGTGATCAATAGGCTTTTACCTTGAGCGACTCTAGTGGTTTACTCATGCTCAGATTCGGGGTGACGGGTCCTATTAGGTCGAATTCCAAGGTTTGAGTTCTTGAGGGTGTTTATGATGACTTCTTGTTTTAACTTTGATCTATATTTTGGGGTATGAGTTTGTTGTGGGGTTCTATATCTCAGAGCAATATGTTTTGAGCCTATTCTAACCTAAGGCCCAGTGCTTACTTGGATTTTATGTGCCACTTCCCTACAAATGGTATTGCCACATATCATAATCCGCCATGCTATGACTGCTTTATATTTAGCGAACAGATTGATGATCTTATATAAATGTGTTCAAATTCAGAGACATTGGTTTGGCAGTAAGTAATCAATTTCATCATTCTATTGAGCACTAATGTCAAAACTCAACAGCTTCACTTGTCATGATTAAATGAAAGCTATCAAAAATCAAAGGACTGAACAAAACCAATTTCAAGAGATACTAGTTTCTCGAATATAAAACTGCCTTCGTTGAATTTCATCATTCTAATGCAACCAAACTTGTCAAGGTCATTTCATAAGTAATTAAGGAACATGCCCTTGAGTAGTGCAATTTTCACAAAAAATAATATGATTTTTCTCGCTATGTTGAAATTTCCCACAGAATTGAAGTTATTACTTACTACAATACAATGTATTCAAAAGACTAACAGCAAATTTGGTCCATCGATACTAATTAAAGAGTTCACAATTGTTCGAAAATAATCAACTCAATTCGTTTTGAAAAAATACTGAAAAATGACATTTTCTCATTATTTTGACTATAACTTTTTATTCACAAAGAATTTTTTAGTGATGTTTATTTAATTAGATATTAGACATCTTGGCTTCAATCATATATTGTGCATGATTTGAACTTAAATTGAGTGAGTTGTGATCATTTGATGTTGGAACAAAGGGCAGTTGGAATTAAGGGTTTGGGAAGCATGCATACACATTCTTGAAACTTGTGTATTCAAACCTATTTCTAGGCCTTTAGAACTTGGGTTTTGGGCCCCAAACATCATTCTTTGAAGGGCTGGCCCCTAGACCCTTTGAAATGTCTAAAAACCTCTAAAAAGCCCCCTAAAATCCTCGTTTTAACGTATAAATACTCAACTTATGTCTCTAATCCAAACCCTAGCTAGAGAGAGTTATTTTTGTGCCACCATCTTTTCTAAAACCCTAATCATCTTTTCTAAAACACTCACACAACATCTAAGCACGTTTTTTATAGATTTAAAACCAATTATTCTAAGCTAGAAACTAGTTTTCCTTTCGTTTTCTAAAACCTTTTCAATTATAATCTTGTTCTTGACGTGTAATTTACTAAGTTCTATTGTATTATTTATTTCTCTTGTAATCTCAACCTAATCTTAGAATTGTAGGTACTGAAGGTTGGTTAAACAATCTTAAATCTAAGGTTTTGAAGCAAGGTGAGTCTTATTTCCATGATTTCTCACTTTGCTACATAGGATTCACATGATTTTTTGTTTGATGTTATCTAAAGTGTTCTTATCATATTTGATTGATATTATGATCTTTTTATCTATGTTAATCTGACCTTGGGTTTATTTTAATAAGGTCTTACGGTTTTTATGTTTTTATTTTAGTTTCTATATAAGTTTAATATGTTTATTATTTTAAGTTTAATATCCTTGGTTTATTTATGGTTATTTATTATGTTGATGATTTGTTTTATTTTCCTTATGTAAGTTTAGTGTTTAAGGTTTCTAACATCTTCTGGACTTCAATGTTAATATCTTGGTTTGATTAAACTTGCAAAATGTGATTTTTACATATTTGTGTTGATGATGCATACGCAACTCATGTATGTGCGCACATGTTTTTGAATATGCGTATGCATGGTTAAGTATGCATACACATCTTGAACCCAGATTTGGGCAATATTTAATGGTTTTTATTGAATTAATTATTTTCATGTGTTTCTTTGATTTGATTTGACTTTGTTTAGGTTAATTATTTATGCTTAATTGTCTTCCATATTTGTCTTAGTCTTTTTTCCATGTTAGGTTTATTTTGTAGTATTTCCTTATGTGTGTGATTTAATTGTCAACATTCTATGTTTAATATTATTTGTTTGATTTGTTTAATTTGTTTCCTTATGAGTTGTGATGTGATATTTAACAAGTTGTGTGTGTCTTTTTTAATTAAATGCATGATGTATGTTTAAGTTAAGAATTAGGGTTCTTTAAATAAATTCTTTAATTAAATATGGTCTAGTAACAATAATAAAGCTGGCTCACAAGCTGGACGGTTTTGGGTGCCTATCACCTTCCCAAGCCATACCATACCTAAGTTTTTAGTACGGCTTGAAAAGGTGCTAGGCACTCAAACTTCGAACCCATAATCTAGGATGCAGACCTATGCATGAAAGAAATTGGCCCAAAAGGCCCAATTTGGCTCTAGACTTAAACCAGGTGGGGACACCCAAATCCTCTGTCTCTAATCCATTTGGCTAAGGCGTACTTTCTAAAGGAGGATGAACCACGCAATATAAGTCAGGCACGAAACAATGTGCTAGCTCATAGTACCATTGCTATCCAACAAGGATGAATTGCTTGCCAGAGTGAGAATGGCGGTAATGAAATGGTGGAATAGAATCGCACTATAAAGATAGAGATCGAGAACCAATTTCCTGCATTTATCACCCAAAAAAAAAAAAAAACTTCCAAATTTGTACAATTTCGAGAAGAAATATTCGTCATTGACAGATGACATTCATAGCTAATAGTTATACTTCCTAACTCCAAATCATAATACTTTCCAAATATGTCCATATATGAACATACTCCAAATAATTTTCTTATTACCAATAAGATAGTAATAGTCAAAATTAAAACTCATAATAAAGATGTTGAGCATGAAATGCATACCTTCAACCATCTCCATGCTACCTCATGGCTTTCAGAGCTTATTCCGGAAAGCATGAAAATAATATCTTGATTTTGAACCTTTAAGGACATTGAGAAGATGCAACGGTTATTGGCAAGGAAGATGAGGCTGTTCAAAACCATAATTTGATATGCACAAGCAAATACCTCATTGGACAACATAAAATTTGGGAACTCACGAACTATATTTGGGTCTGGACAATAGCAATACAACCTGGATAAAGATCAAAGGAATGGCATTAAATCTAAGTAGCTTTCACCCACAAAAGAGGCAGGATATTAGTTCAAATATTGCTATTTCTTACATAATAAACGCGTTCCTTCTCTTGCACTATATCTGCTTCTCTATAGAGCTTCAGTATGGACTCAAACCCATTCCTATTGACAGTGCTAGTGTTAACTGCATTACAGCAATATTTTGCAGCTCATATAGCACATCTGTATATCAACCTTGAGAAGGCCCCTATGAATGAGGAAGTGATTCAGATATACAGTTAAGTGTCAGCCGACGGTAGGAGAATTTCTATCATTCAGTAATATCTGAAAGAGTTAGATAACTTCTTTGTGAGCTTTATCATGACCAAAAGTAGCCAAATCCAGAAAGACTTCTCTCTCAATAGTGTACTTTAATACACTCTCCAGAATTGATTCATACCAAATTTATCTGTCGCTGTAATTAATCACTATGGCTTTCCTAAGTTGAGCTGCAAGATAAATAACCCTGTAGAAATCACTATGCTCAATATTAACTTAGACCCATAAATGTTCATCGCAGTTCTCCTCATTTTTAGTGTTAACTGTGCTTGAAATTTGGTGGGAGAATGTACCAGTTCAGATACATACAGTTTTCGAGGATTTGATTTAAAAAGGAATGTCTTGCATTTGTAGTATGATGAACCAATGGATGAGGTTATTGGAATAATACATGAACAAACTTTAGCTATAAAATCAGTTATAGCCTTAGGTTATAAACTCACTATCTTTTATTGGAGGTGAATTTTGACAAATCCACCATTGGATTACATCTTCTTCTTATATCCTCCATATTTGCAAAACTTCAAGAAAATTAAAGATCAATTGCTATGTCATCAATAAATTTTTATATTGCAAGTTTTTTGTAATTTAAATTATGCATAAAATATAAGTTTAAAGATTATATAATAAATAATATCCGATTGACACAAAATTTGACATATCTATTAAGAGCGTAAAGAACATACAATTCAACGGTTAGATTTTCAAAATATGTAGTAATAATTATTTTATAAGTGAGTTTTAGCCTTAAGTTACAACCAATTTTGTATCTAAACTTTGTCCATAATACATAGTCCGTATGCATATAAATGAGTTAACTTGAACTGCAACTGCAGATTCTAGATGAAATTTGTGGCTCATGTTTGCTTATCTATCAATAACAAGACACAATGCAGATATAGATTCTCAAATCATACCACACACTGGAACAAGAGTTTCTACAGAGGAAAAAACCAAGAAGGTGTTACATGGCATAAGTATCGTGACGACTAAGTCACACCCCAAGCAACATGAAATTTTTTAGCCCACCAACCAAAGACAATGACAGCATTTATTAACATTGAATGTGATCATAAAGAACAGAAGTTACAACCAATGACATTAAACAAGAAATTTCAAAAAGTAATCACATGTAAAGTTCACAGGAAATCTAGATGAATTATAGTAATAACATTTACATAGAAGTTTACCAAGAAAATATGGAGTCATTGTTTGGTGCTACATATAAAAACAACCAACTCTAGAAGCTAAGAACATGAACTATCTCACCTGGAACATGTCAGCTCCAAGATAACCCTGCAACATTCGAATAACAGTAGATCCCTGTTTGTAGCTGTTGGCATCAAATATTTCCGTAATTGAATGAGCATGGTGTTCCTCCACCTGAAAATATGCCATACAGCTTGTGAAGGACATAGTTGAATTACATGTTGAAGTTATGCCTTATATAGCAAATCGCCTAACAATTTTCTCTCATTTAAAGTCATAATTGGGACTTAATTAAGCTATACTAATAATTAATGGTGCTGCAATCTTTGAAGTCAGCTTATAAAAAATTTCCCTCACCTCCCTCTACTGGGTAGAACTCCACACAAACAGATGACAGATTCACACGTCTGTGCACAAACACCCAGACACATTAACTGTGTCAATATATTTACTTTGATGATGTTCATTGCAGTGCTTGAAAATTCAGTACAAAAGGCCATTTGAGGAAGCAGTTTGTTTTCATAGCTATTTCTCGTCATTGATTTTATCACTGCATGCACTAACAAGCTACATAATTTAATATGCATAAGTGATGTGTTGCCACTTAACAGAAAATGCTAGCACAAGCTTTCTCTTACTTCACTAGAATGTGATTCCAGTGTATCCATACTTAGGCCACCAGCTGTTGTCAAAGAAATTAAGTCCATACTTTCCACTAAGGAAACGTGCTGTCAGTGACCATATAGCTTACCTGGAAATTTAAGAACAATAGAGATACCAAAATCAGAAAATTGAATGCAGGAGCTGTTAGGCCTCAGTATATTCCTAAAGTTTTGGGAGCGAAAAAAGAAGCAGCAGCTAACAGGGTAATTAGATTGTAACTTACAATCTGCTTCTTATTAACTGGAGAAAGCAAACCATCATAAAGTAGCTCATTTCACAACTGTGATCGTACCATAACCCCCATAGCCTCACCAGAAAGTTCAGGGACAGCAACTATATCCAGTTTTGGAAGTGGGTAAAGTTTAGTACCTAAATGATTTCATAAGCAGGGATTACTAGCATTATCACTACAGAGAACTTGAAACCGTCTTCAACCAACGAAGAAAAAACAGTTTACTAACTTTTGATTACTTGTCACCTACACTATACACTGGTTCAGTTTGGGGTAGGTGGACCTCCATGGATAAGGACGGCAGGTTATCCAAAGCAGTCTTTGTATTATTATAAAGCTTATTGAACAAGAGACCCAATGACGGAAAAAGAGCTAAGTGTTTCAGGTATTTGCTATGGGTGCAATCATATAGTTCAGTTACCAATCGATTGAAAGAAAAGATGGGAAGAAAAAAAAAGAAATACATTCTGTTCTTTGGAAGGTCAAAAAAAAGTATTGAAAAGTTCACCTTCCTTTAAACACTAGTTTTTGATTTAAGTAATGACAAGATTGAAGAGCATAAAATTCAAAATCTCAACATGAAGAAGAAAAAAAAAAGGGGCAATTACCGAGAAGCAATCAAAGCAAACTTGCCATTATCACTCTTTCCAACAGGAAACTATACACAAACCTTGATCCCTGCATGCATGATGCAAAAATCATTATACACCCCAAAAAAAAGGGTAATTGAATGAGCCTTTGCCATATATGCATACTATCAGCTGTTGATTCTTCAATGATCAAATAAGTAAACAGTCTTAATATTTTGATTAATCATTTCATCAGTAATTGAAATTTTAGACAATGCTGTCAACTCTGATGGCACGTCTATTCTGATTTGATAGTGGTCTTTAAAGAATGTATTAGTAAGTCCTGCGCAGTAAATAAGGGGAAAAAAAAATTAAGTTTCAAAGAAATTTATGCCACATAAGAACAGTATAATATGTAATTCTAATCAGATATTTGTGCCACTTACACTTGTTTTTCATTAACATTGGCTAGAGAAACGAAACTAGTATATATCCCGTTGCCCATTTGTTTCATTTATATCAATTTTAATAAATTTCTCACAAAAATTTGATAATGTCTTTTATAATCTGTCTACATGATTATAACTTCTATCTTACCTGTTGTTTCATATAAGCATGTAAAAGTCACTACTATTAGAAAAAGGGAGGGTTCAAGTAATTGTTGTAAATTGATTCAAGGCTCTAAATAAGTGAAAAGTGGGTTATTTCAAGGGTGAAGGGAAACTCTGAATTATGCATACCTTAAGAGGAGGCTCATCCCAAAAAGGAAAGCACAGCTTCAAACTGAGTAACTGCCATATTCTTCTCTTTCATCCATTTACACAAGTACTGTAAACAGGGACAGAAACTAGGATTTCATCTTTAGTTGGGCTTTCCCATAATCTACAAATCAAATAGAAGTCATATTTAGTTATCTCATTATATGTACAATATCCTTTAAACTAAAAAACCAATTAGTGTTGCCAAGTCAAAAACAAACAAAAAAAGGCTCATAATCATAGACTAAACTATTGTAGCTAAGAATGGGTGTAAGATTTAAAAAAAGAAAAAAAAGAAATGAATCATCAATAATAATAGTACCATAGATGAAACCTGATTCAAGCAAGTGTTAAAGTTTAAATTAATTTACTAGAGCACTAAAATTCATCCCAGTATGTAAATCAGATAAATAGGTTGCAAATACTCAATGTAAATTAACACCATGCGAATCACAAGATGGAATATTAAAGGGAAATGCAGTACCTTTATCCAAGTCAGTATCTTTGATTCTCAAAGGGGAAGTGTTTATTTTTCTTAACTTGATCTCTAACAATCCCACAAACCTTGGCAACAATAATGACAGACCAAATATTGAATCATAGTTGACCATGTATCATATATATATATATATATATATATATATATATATATATAAAGACACACACAAACACGTTCTCTCACTTTCTTAAAAAATGTGAGAGAAGATTCTTTCTTATTTTCTCTTAACTGATACCAGAGCAAGAGTTTTTGCTGAAGAAAATACCTAGATAGGTGTACCTGGCAAAAGCATACTACGCACTGAGTCAAACCTCAATCCACTCTAAATTTTTGAGCCCATGTGGTATGACA